>JAPKLW010002503.1:12247-82526 GCA_026898455.1 Plectranthus barbatus
AGTTTAAACCAATAAAAGGGTTTGAATAAATAAATCTAAACAAGCATTACAGATGGAGAAACTGATGGGTTTTGTATACTGAAAGCATTTATTACAATGTGTATACAACGGTTTATTTCTCCTATCTGTTAACAATCGTACATGTATGAACAATGGTATCCTCTTGTCTCACCGATAGGGATGATTTTGCTGCGTGTAGTAGATCGCAGAAGACAGTATGATCACTTGACCTAGTGAGACATAAACCATAATCACAGCCGAGACAGCGCGTGAGGATACGTCTGTTCGGATGGCTGCGGCATTGTCGGAATAAGTAGTCTGTCTTGGTTACTTGACATGCTGGTACGCAGAGGTGGCGTATTGATGGACCGCAGTGAGATATATTCGTATGTCTGACATCAGCGAATAAAAGATCTCGTTATATTGATTGAGTCCAAACCCTAACGAAGGTTCAGGGGTTTGCACGGGTTGACTGTTGCTTTGACTTGCCATCGTGGAGAGCAAACACAGCGCGCTCGTATATCCGCATCTTGGGTAACAACAGTTCGTGTAGTACCGCCTGAGACTGAACTTAGGTAACCATATCCGAGTAATAGGATGGGGACATTCCTTGAGGAGCTCAATAACATTCATCGTGCCAAAGTCCTGCAGGCTGATTAAGTTCAGGCACGAGTGATAAGGTTTGAGTGGTACTACTCAACAATTATAAGATATTAATTAATTGTAGTGAGAGCTTGTCAGAGGCTCCGATTAATTAATGAATGTCCGGTAACCTTAAATATGGGGATTCTCAATTAATGCAACCCGTTCTCACAACGTGGTAATAAAGGGGTAGGTCATTATTAATTTTGTGGTGAAAAAGAATTAATATTAATTAATTAATTGTGTCCTGGGTTGTGGACATAGGAATTAATTAATTTATAGGCCCACTTTATTATTTGCATTAGGTCCCAGGTCTGGCCCAACAAGTGTGCTGAATTGAGCCCAAAATGGCCCACTAGGGTTTCCAACCCTAGGTCTATAAATAGACAGCTCTCTCTCATGAATCATAACAGAGTTGAAAAACCCTAAACCTAGTGAGAGAGAGGGGGCGCCGTTTTTGGGGTTTCAAGGAGGAGAATTTCGATTCTGGTCCTGCTCAGATTACAGATCTACGGAGTCCTCACCAGTAGTAGATCTGAATAGCATTGGGATACAGATCTGAAGACCTGATCTGGAGAACAGAATTTTTTCTTTCTCAATCTCTTTATTTCAAATTTTGTTTTGAAATTAGATTGCTCGAATCGCGTGGTTGAATCGAAGTTTGGAATTCAAACGCGAAAGATCGGTTCAGAGACTACGGAATAACGGTAAACCCTAAATCCACAATCTTGTATTAAATTCATAGGAGCATGCTAGAGTTTTGAGAATATTAATTATGAGCATATCCATAGATCGATCCGGTTCAGTTTGGTTTTGGTGATTCGGTTCACGGGAAAACCCTACAATTGGTATCAGAGCCAGGTTTCAGATTTATGGCTCTATTGTTCATAATTAAATTCGATATGCATGTATGAATTTATTATTATTGTGGACGTTGGTTTTTGTTCCTCGTGGCAACCCGTTGATTCAGCCCGCTGTGGTTTATCCGTGTAGGGCTGAATTGTTTTGTAAAATCATGAGAAAATCCATGATTAGAATAGATTTGAAATTGTAATAGAATAGTTTTTGTAATTTTTCAAATTTATGTAATTGAACGGGTCGAGGACGAAGAACGAAGATGGAGCCGACGAAGGGCCGGCGGAGTGCACGGCGGACGACGGCAGGCGTGGCGGCGGCGATAAGAGTATAGAAAAACGAGCTTATCAGTGAGCCTGTAGAACCCTGATTTGAGAACCTTGTGCGCTGTCCCAGAAGCTCCAAAATGACCTCGACATGAGTATGAATGGCAATGTGCCAATATCCTTTCATCTCTAGCTCCAGAACACATCTTCTAATGATTCATTTGGCTCCAATCTTCCAAATGATTGGTGGTTCCCACATGTACCACCTACTTTCTGCCTTAAGCTTATTTCTTCCAAAAGTAGACATTCACAGTGGAACTCCTTTAACACTATGCAATTGACCAAGTCCACATACTACAGCTCCATCTCTACTGCATACCTTTGCTCGTCTAGGAATGCTTCTCCGATTTAGGCATCCGCATCCTCCGAGTTGACTATTCTGCTCAAATGATCGGACACCTTATTTCATGCCCCTAGCTTGTCCTTGATCTCAAGATCAAATTTTTGTAGAAAATGGATCCCATCTGATCAATCATGGTTTAGACTCCTTCTTTGACATCAAATATCTTATTGCCGAGTAATCAGAATACACCGTGACTTTAGATCCCAATAGATAGATTATGAACTTCACCACAGTGAATAAAATCACGAAAATTCTTCTCTATCGTAGAATAATTAAGTTGGGCAACATTCAATGTTTTAGATGTGTAGTCCACCACATGCCCAAATTTCCCGATCTTTTGCCCAAACACAACTCCAAGAACCCGATCGTTGGCATCACACATTATCTCGAATGGCTCTCCCCATTTTAGTGGTTGGATGATAGGTGCAGACACTAGAGCCTCCTTGTGATTGTTAAAATCCTTGTTGCAGTCTTCTTCAAATTCGAACTTTAGCTCTAATTGCAATAACCTTGTCAATGGTTGTGCCTTCTTGGAAAAATAATTGATAAGACAACGGTTAAATCCTGTGTGCCACAAAAATGCCCTCACATGTTTTAAAATAGTTGGGGTAGGGCAATTTCTTGATCAACTTCACCTTCACCCAGTCCACCTCAATTCCACGTTCTAACACCACGTGCCCATGTACGATTCTTTTATGGACCATAAAGCAGCAGTTCTCATAATGCAATGTTCAAAAGGTTTCCCATAGACTAAGAAATCATCTATGAATACCTCAATACAATCCTAGATAAAATTGAAGAAAATAGTCATCATGCATTGCTGGAGTGTCTCTGAAGCAATGCACAGACCAAAAGACATCCATCTGTAGGCAAATGTGCCAATCAGGCAAGTGAACGTGTTCTTTTCCTGGTCCTGTAGTGAAAGGAAAATATAATTAATCCTGAATATATGTCCAAGAAACAAAACAACAAATTGCCCGCCAACTTCTCCACCATTTGATCAATATACGGAAGAGGGAAATGATCCTTCTTTATGGTAGCATTCGACTTCGAGAATTAATGCAAACTATCCATCCTATTTGTAGCCTCACTAGGACGAGCTCTCTCTTTTCATTTTCCACCATTTGAATGCCTAACTTCTTTGGAACCACATGAATTTCGCTAACCAACTTGCTATTAGAAATTGGGTGTATGATACCGTGATTTAAGAGTTTAAGATTTCGGTTAGCATGACCACGTTCATCATTGGATTCAACTTTATATGATGCTCATGAATAGGCTTTGCTCTTTCTTCAAGTAAAATGCGATGCATGCACACAAATGGGCTCATCCCTATGATATCAACCAATGTCCACCCAATTGCCTCCTCGAAAGTTCTCAAAACCCTTTTAACTCTTTCTTCCTGCACCCAGGTCAAATCTGCACTTATAATCACTAGTAGGGTCGCCTTTTCCTGGGTAGATATACTTAAGGTGCTTGGGAAATGTCTTCAAATTCAACTTGAGTAGCTCCTCAATGGATGATTTCATTTTGCAGTAGCCCAAAAACTTGGCAATTCGACCATTTGAGCCTCTTGGCAATTCTACCATAGAGGTGCATGATCGCTTCTCTCAAATCTTCATCTTTTTCCTTTCTTGCTTCTTATCCGTTAATCTATTTTCTAGGGCAACCTATAAAGGATCCTACGCACACAACAAACTACCATGCTCCTCAGCCAAGGAGTCGATTAGATCAACTTTATTAACCCCTTCAAGGTCTTCTTGAATTTGAACAAATCAAAAGTAACTTGTTCATCATGAAATTAGCAAGTAAAAGTACCTTTATCCACATCTATCTTAGTTTTAGTAGTATTCATGAATGGACTCCCTAGCAACAAAACAAGCTTCCTAGATGTGCATGGTCCCATATCCAAGACAAAGAAATCAGCAAGAAAGACCAAATCATCAACCTTTACCAAAACATCCTATAAAAATGCCCCTAGGATACACACTAGACCTATTGGCCAACTGGATAATAGTTTTAATTTCTTTCAAAAGCCCACGAATCAATTCTTCGTAAATAGTCCATCTTGATGTGCTTTAAATTGTTCTTTAGCTAAGGTTTTCACTAAATCTTCAATGGATTGTTGCTACATTTGATTTGATTGCCTCGCTTGTGGTTGTTGATGAAACGACTGCTCTTGAAATCCATTTTGCGGCTGCTGATCATTCCTCCATCTAAATTTTGGATTCTTTTGCTATCCAGGATTATAGGTGTTAGAATATGGATCCCACGAATTTTGATATCCATCAATTGCGTACAATTCTTCGTTTCCGGCTGAGGAGTTGAACTTTTGGCCATTTTGTCAATAGTTTCTCGCAGTAGCTTGACTTATTTCTCTAGGTCAATTTGACTCCACACTCTCAACTCCTATCACTCCATTGCGCTTTCTACGGCCATATCATCAGTGAATTTGTTTAATGAGTTTGAGTAGTTCATCAGCGGAATTGTTCATTATTTTGCCCCCCAAAAAGCCGCATTTGAAAATCTCTTCTCAGCTTCGCACAATTTGGCTATGAAATATCAGACCAAGTCTTTGTCAGCAATTCGATGTTGTGGTCATCTCGCCAACAATCAGTTGAATATAGTCCAATAGTCATAGAAGCTTTTATTTCCAGCCATCCTAATGCGCCAAATTTCACATTTTGCCATCTGAACTTGCACAAAAGGATATTATTTCTGCAATAATTTTTGTTGCAATTATTCCCAAGTGGTAGCACTTCCCACTAGTAAGAAGTTCAACCACTCTCTTGCTTGATCCTGTAGAATAAATGGAAAGGCGAGCATCCTGATTTAGTTAAATATTGAAGGGATTTATATTGTTGTGAATTGAATCACTCAAATCCGTGTAAGCGCAGATCCTTAACTGGATATAAAAAATAAATATCATGTCTATGATTGATCCTAGCATGCTCCTATTGAATATGCATAAGAAGGTTTATGCGGAATACCTGGATTGCAGAAACTCAAGAACGTGATGCGTAATTTGATCCTTTGATCCTATTTCCCACGCAATAAGATTTAGTACTATAAGATGAAAATATTAAATCTATGAAATTAAAAATTAATTTCGAAAACTTTGAGGAAAGAGAAGTAGAAAATGATCCTCCAGATCTGATCTTTTGATCTATATCCTAGCTCTGATCCAAAACTCTTGTGAAGATTCCCTTCGGATTCCTTGCAGATTGAGAAGCAGAATTTCCTCCTCATTTCTCAGATCTAGTAGATCATAGCTCCAAGTTCTTGGTCTGCTGTTTGCAACTTAGGATCTTGTGGTATTTTGTGATATGAGAACCTAAGGCTTATTTATAGGAAATTCTAATCTTTAGATAGGCCTGAGCTTTCATGGGCCAAACCAAGGACCGGAATGCAAATACCAAATAAGGGCTATGAATTAATTAATTCTCATATTCAACCCACAATATAATTAATTAATTAATATAGATTCATGCCACCTATTTGCTACCACATGGTGATGAATGTGTTTCATAGGCTCAGTATATCCCCACATTTGAGGTTATAGACACTAATTAATTAATTTAGGTTCTGACAAACCATTTAATTAATTAACATCTTATATTCTTGAGTCAATCCACTCAACTTTTATCACTTATGCTTGAACTTAATCAGCCTACAAGACTTTAGCATAATGAACCTTTTGAGCTGCTTAGGGAATGTCACCATTCTTTAATGAATGTGGTTACCTAGTTCTAGTACCAGACAGTCATACACAAATTGCAACAACCCAAGACACAAATATACAAGCGCAACTAGATCCTTTCACTGAATCTCAAAGTGACACACAATTTGTGTATACTTTTGTACCTTCATCAAGGTTTAGGATCTCTTCATGCCATCAAGATCCACATTCCTTTCATGTCAGATAAAGGAATCAATCTTAACATAGTTCTTATCAATGTGTACCCCCGCACCAACATACCAAGCAATCGAAGATAAAGATGCTTATTACTGCGTATGCTGCAGACTATACCAACAGTCTATCTTGGGACTATCTCAGTTGTGATAACCATTTATATCTCGCTAGGTCAGGCGATCCATACGATCTTCTAAGATCTACTACACACTGTATGATCTCCCTATTGACGAGATAAGAGGATAAGATTGTTTTTTAAACATGTTTGTTAATTCAGATAGGACATGATCATACAACATTCATGATTCCCAGTATATTAACCAATCAACCTTGTACATAATGTACCAATCATAATGCTTTTAGTATATAATTCCATCCATCTCACACTTATACTCAAAGCATTATATAGGTGCTTTTAGGAGTATAACGCGTTTAAATTAATCAATCTATTACATAAATCATTCCACGTGGCTAGTTGCGCCCTCAGCCCAAGGTTACGTACATGCATCTCGTAGACTTTCTAAGGCAGATTTTTTGTGAATGGATCCGCTAGATTTTTATTTGTATTAATCGTCTCTACCAGCACATGACCCCAAGCTACGACTTCTCGAAGCCTTCTATAATGTGTTTTGTTACTCTTTGACTTCGTGGTTCCTTTTAAGTAGCCATAGCTCCCAAATTATCATAATATACCATGATAGTCTTGGGTAACTAAAGAATCACGTCTAAAACCAGAAGGAAGTTTCGAAACCATACTACTTCTTTAGAAGCTTCCAAATATGCCACATATTCTGCTTCCATGGTGGAGTCGACAATGCATTTTTGCTTTGCACTCCTCCATGATATGGCCCCACCTCCCAATGTTAACATACAACAAGAGTTGAACTTCTTTTCATCTTGGCCTGCTTGGAAACCCGAATCCGTATAACCCACAAGACACAATCCCTCACATGATAGACGAGAAAATAATCTATAGTCCCTTTCAAGTACTTGAGTGTGTGCTTTACTACAGTCCAATGCGCCTGTCTAGGGTTAGAATGATATCTTGCTACCTTGCCTACAATGACAAAGATATCTGGCTTCATATATTGCATTGCATACATGAGACTTCCCATGGCCAATGCATACGACACGTTGCTCATCTTATCGTTCTCCTTTTATGATATCGAATAGTGATCCTTGAAAAGATGGACACCATGTCTTAGGGGTAAGAGACCTTTCTTGGCAGTTTGCATTCTGAAACGGGCAATCACACTATCCACAAATGAAGCTTGGGACAATGCCAGCATTCTTTTCATGCGCTCCAACAATACTTTTACCCTTAGGATGTATCCTGCATTCCCAAGGTCATTCATATGAAACTTCTTGGATAACCACACCTTTATGCCCAACAATATATCCACACTATCACCAATTAGGAAAATATCATCTACATAAAGTGCCAGGAACACCACGCTTCCGCAGACACATAGACAGTACACACAAATCTTGTTTGAACTTCTTTAAAATCCAGATGATTGAATCACTTCATAAAACGCAGATTCCATGACCGCAAAGCTTATTTGAGTCCTTATAGTGACTTCTTGAGCTTCAAGACCAAATGCTCTTGGCCCTTTTGCACATATTCTTCTGGCTGTTGCACATAGATTTCACGACCTTCTTCAAGGTACCCATTCAGAAATGCGGTTTTGACATCCATTTGCAAGATCTCTAGGTCCATATGTGCTACTATTGCTAGGAGTATTCGAATGGACTTAAGCATGGCTGCCGGTGAGAAGGTCTTGTCACAGTCATCTATAATTTTACCATTCGCTCCATTCTTTCTTTTGTATACCTTTTTGCACCCTATGGCTCGATAGCCATCTGGAAAATCTATTTTCTACTATACATCCATAGTCGTTATGGATATTATCTCCGAATCCATGGCAATCTGCCATTTGTCTGCTTTTTTATGAGATACTGCCTCATCATACGTCCATGGGTCGGTATCATCCAATCCGCTTTCTGGGATAAAGTCAGAAGACTCTTTCACCAACATATACCTTTCCAGTTGCTGAATAACCCTCCCACTTCGATGAGGGATCTGAGTCGTGTTAGTAGTTGTCACAGTACTCGTTGGTCCCATACCTTTCATTGATCGCAGTGTTGGTATTCCCCACTTATTCCAGGTGGATTTACCAATACACTGGGCTATTCTGATGGAGTATGATTTCACTCTTGGATCTGTGATTTCTTACATATTCGTCCTCCATGAATCTCGTGTTGGTACTAACAATGATTTTCTAACTCTCAGGACAATAAAATTAACCACCTATCATTTTCCTAGGGTATCATACTAACAGCATCAACTTACACCTACTTTCTAATGTATCTGGTCCCTTTGTCAGCACATATGCTGGACAACCCCGAATCTTCATTCTAGTTAAACTTGGTTTTCGCTCATACCATAGTTCCAGAGGAATTTTAGGAACCGATTTAGAAGGTACCAGGTTAAGCAAATAGGCCGTTGTCTCCAAGGCATATCCCCAAAATGAAATCGGCAAGCTTGCATAACTCATCATGGATCTAACCATTTCAAAAAGAGTCTTATTTCTTCTTTCCGCTACACCATTTTGTTGAGGGGTTCCTCATGCAGTCTGTTGGGACGTAATCCCGTTATCTGACTGATACTGGAAGAACTCGTTGCTGAGGTATTCCCTACCACCATCTGATCGTAGTGTTGATAAGTTAGGATTTTCACCAACTTATTTGGGTGTTCTTTGACTAATTGAGTGGTGTAAAGATCGTTTTTGCACTTGTTTTTGTGCATGAATTGGCTTTTGTACCCGTAATGTTGTGTTTGATGAATCATGCCGGTTTTCAGTCACAAACACAGAAGAGTTGGATTTCTAGTTTCCGGTCCACGTTGATCGACGAGGAAATTGGAGAAGGAGCGATCGACGAAGGAAGAAAAGAGAGGATCGACGGAGGCAGCAACCACGTCGATCGATGACATTCCACGTCGATCGACGAGGGTACATCACCAGCGTCGATCGACGCCACTCTTCCACGATCGACGCGAGTTCGGGATTCTTAGTCTGCATCTGTTTTGAAGATAAAAGACATATCTACACCTAGATATTGTATGATACATTCACCACTATTATATAAAGCCATGTAAATTCGTTTTTTAAGGGGGGAATACATTAGAGTAGTTACAAGATTTTAGAATTGAAGATTTATTAGAGATTCCCAAGGTTTTTGAAGTTTATGTTTGAAGACAGAGTTATGTGGAATTATTTTTGGATTCCGATTTTTACGCAATTCAGGTTTTATTCTTCTATGATGAATATTATTCCAAATATGTGTAACTAATCTCTTCCTCAGATTCTAGGGTTCGAATTATCATTGTATGCATGTTTGATTAACTGAATTATTTTCCCTTTCCCTTCGTAGTTTGTGAAATCTGAGTTTACTCCATAATCTTGAGTTTGTTGGCCACATCTTAGGATTAACTAGTTGATTACTTGAGACGTAACTATAATAGTTTTCAATCGAAAGAGATTCTCACAATATGATCTAATTTCTTGTCGTAACTGAAGGAGATTGATTGTAGGGATAAATCTGTAGATCTTTGGAGTTAGTTAATTTATCTTGAGACCGAGCGGAGATAGGTAATTGAATAATCTACTTTACGAATTGTCCAACAAAGAAGTTCATAATACTTTTCTGATGTTTCACTACGAAGAGGAATTAAAATTGGGAAATAATCAATTCATTCATCCATGTCATACTTGATAAGGAGATATCCCTAGAATCTGTATTTCTCATAACCGTTTTCAACCAAAGTATTTTAATTTACTGTTTACTTTTTATTCGCAAGGATTATGATTTGCAAAACAACCAAAACCCAAAACTTTGATTCTCCTAACCAGTATTTTAAGATCGCCTGATTTAGTACTTAGGATTTTTCCTCGGTTCATTCCCTTGGGGATCGATAATTTTCATTTGCCGCTATATTATTAGCTTTGCTAAGTCGCTGTTAAATAATTTAGCGATCAAATTTTGGCGCCGTTGCTGGGGAGTAAACATGATTAATCTTACTATTAAATCTGTGATTAAAATACTGATTTAGGCTGTAATTTTCGCATTTTCCTTTAATTTCTCGTACTTTCGTAATTCACGTCGATCGATGTTAGATCTCGTCGATCGATGAAGTCATTTTCTTCCTCCTTGATCAACGTAAATTCTCGTCGATCGACGTCGTACCTATTTTTCAGAATTTCAGTTTTTCATATTCCAGTGCTTTTTGTTTTCTTTTCAGTCTTACTTCACTACCTCCTTTGCTGTACAGGTAGTACATGAGTACAAGAGCCAGAGGGAAGGATCCACTTTATTACTATTCGGACATTGAGGCCACGTGCAAGATAATCCGAAAGAATAAGCGTGCTCAGGAAAGCTCAAGCAGTCAAGCAATGGACGAACAACCACCAATTATTCAATAGCAACCACAAATGCTAACTGCAGAGGAACAAGCAGTGCTTCTCCAAGAAGTTCAAGCTATGATGGCACAGATCCAACAACTCAACCTGGAGAGAGACCTTGAGAGGAACAATCCAAATGGAAGGGATGTCCGCCGTAACCCATTGTTTGAGGATAATCCCGACAATGAAGAGGATGACAACCAGGATCCGCCAGGGGAATCTGACAATGAGGAAGAAGAGGAGGCCATGCAGAACCGATATAAACCTCGATTCAGGGAAACAAACTTCAGGATTGGCATCAATGCTAATAATTTTGAGCTGAAGACCGGATTGGTGCAGATGGTGCAGCAAAACCAATTCGGAGGAAGACCAACTGAAGATCCTTATGCACATCTGGATAAGTTCCTGATGCTCTGCAACACTGTCAAAATCGGAGGAGTCAGCAAGAGTGCCATCTGAATGCGTCTGTTCGCATTCTCTCTGCGGGATAAGGCACAATCATAGTTCACTGCATTAGACAAGGAGAGCATAAGTACGTGGACTGAACTGAGGAATGAGTTCTTGGAGAACTTCTTCCCTCCAAACGTCATCAGGCAACGAAGAAAAGAAATCATCAGGTTCGCTCAACAACCCAATGAAAGCTTCAGTGAGACGTGGGATAGATTCAAAGAGCTGCTGAGATCATGCCCCGGACATGGTTTTCTGCCAGGAGAACAGACAGAAGCATACTATGAAGGACTCAATGAGAAGATCGTCAAATTGGTGGACACCACACTAGGTGACTCCATCATGATGAAGAACGGAAAGAAAGCCATGGAATTCTTCCAAAAGATGGCTAACAACACTCAAAGGTGGTCCTCATGCCGAACTCGGCCTGTGAATGTAATCGAGAAAGTAGTGGAGAAAGTCACCGAACAACCTGATCTGGCAACTGAACTGAAGAAGATAAAGGAAGAATTCGCGACTCTAAAGCAAGAGAAAGCAGTCGAGGCGGTACAGGCTCCAACTGAGGGGGACAATGCTGAGGTAAACTTCATTCAAAGGGGCGGCTATCAAAATAATTACCGAGGAGGATTTTAGCAACACAATCAGCAGCAAAACCAGCCCTATACCTTTAATCACGCGAGGAATCACCCTTGATTTTTCTACGCAAACCCTCAAGCTGCAGAGCAACCGCCACCAGGATTTGTTGTACAGGATGGGGCAATAGTGGAGAAGAACAAGACAAATCTCGAGGAGATTTTGGCTAAGTTCATGGAAGGCTCCACCGATACGGTAGCCAAGCTCAAACAAGAAATATCGGGCGTGAACACCAAGGTTGATCAGGTGCAGCATGTGCAGATCATTGAGAATCAAGTCAGCCAGATCGTCGATGCCCTTGGAACGAAACACAAGCCGGGACAACTCCCGAGCAACACTCAGGTCAACCCCAAGAACCAGAATTAGAGGAATCAAGTGAATGCCATAACTCTGAGAGGGGGTAAGTCCTATGAAGGGCCAACGCAAGCAGGGACAAATACCTGGGATGAAGGAGAAATCGAGCAAGACGAAGAGGTCAGCGCAGACGAAGTCCTGTCGACCGATGCGGGGTCTCCGTCAATCGACGAAGCACCGAAGGCCCTGTTGATCGACGCTGATCCTCGTCGATAGATGTCTCCCCCTGCTCCTGATAGGTTTTGTATGCTGAAAGCATTTATTACAATGAGTATACAACGGTTTATTTCTCCTATCTCTTAAACAATCTTTCATGTATGAACAATGATATCCACTTGTCTCACCGATAGGGACGATCATACGGCGTGTTGTAGATCGCAGAAGACAGTATGATCACTTGACCTAGTGAGACATAAACCTGATCATAGCCGAGTCAGCGTATGAGGATACGTCTGTCCGGATGGTTGCGGCATTGTCGGAATAAGTAGTCTGTCTTGGTTACTTGACATGCTGGTACGCAGAGGTGGCGTATTGATAGACCGCAGTGAGATGTATTCGTCTGTCTGATATCAGCAAATACAAGATCTCGTTATATTGATTGAGTCCAAGCCCTAACGAAGGTTCAGGGGTTTGCACGAGTTGACTGTTGCTTTGACTTGCCATGGTGGAGAGCCTAAGTAACGTGCTCGTATATCCGCATCTTGGGTAACAGCAGTTTGTGTAGTACCGCTTGAGACTGGACTTAGGTAACCATATCCGAGTAATAGGATGGGGACATTCCTTGAGGAGCTCAATAACGTTCATCGTGCCAAAGTCCTGCAGGCTGATTAAGTTCAGGCACGAGTGATAAGGTTTGAGTGGTACTACTCAGGAATTATAAGATATTAATTAATTGTAGTTAGAGCTTGTCAGAGGCTCCGATTAATTAATGGATTTCCGGTAACCTTAAATATGGGGATTCTCAATTAATGCAAGCCGTTCTCATAACGTGGTAATAAAGGGGTAGGTCAGTTTTAATTCTGTGGTGAAAAAGAATTAATATTAATTAATTAATAGTGTCCTGGGTTGTGGACATGGGAATTAATTAATTTATAAGCCCACTTTATTATTTGCATTAGGTCCCAGGACTGGCCCAATTAAATATGCTGAATTGAGCCCAAAATGGCCCATTAGGGTTTCCAACCCTAGGTCTATAAATAGACAGCTCTCTCTCATAAGTTGTAACACAGTTGAAACACACTAAACCTAGAGAGAGAGGGAGGCGCCGATTTTGGGAGTGAAAAGAGGAGAATTTCGATTCTGGTCCTGCTCAGATTACAGATCTACGGAGTCCTCACCAGTCGTAGATCTGAACAGCATTGGGACACAGCCCTGAAGATCTAATCTGGAGAACAAATTTTCTTTCTTCCTTCTCTTTCTATTTCAATTTTAATCTAAGAAATTAGATCTCCAATTTCTGTTTCCGCAGATTAAATCGGATTGCGTGGTTGAATTGAGATTTGGAATTCCAACGTGAAAGATCGGTTCAGACTCGACGGAGTTACGGTAAACCCTAAATCCACAATTCTTCGTATTAAATTAATAGGAGCATGCTAGGGTTTTGAGAATTTGAATTATGAGCAATATCCATAGATCGATCCGGTTAAGTCTTGTTTTGGTGATTCGGTTCACGGAAAAACCCTACAATTGGTATCGGAGCCAGGTTTCTGATTTATAGCTCTGTTGTTCATAATTAAATTCGATACGCATGTATGAATTTATTTTGTGGATGTTTGGTTTTTGTTCCTCATGGCAACCCATTCATTCAGCCTGCGGTGGTTTATCCGTGTAGGGTTGAATTGTTTTTGTAAAATCACGAGAAAATCCGTGATTAGAGTAGAATTGAAAATTTGTAATAGAATAGATTTTTGTAATTTTTCAAATTTTGTAATTGCACGGGTCCAGGAAGACGAACGAAGACGGAGCCGACGCAGGGCCGACAGAGTACGACGGCGGCGCGACACGCAGGGCGCGTGCGGGCAGCGGCAGGGGCGCGCGTGAGGCAGTGTGGGCGCAGAACAACAGCTGCGCGCGCGCGAGCGCGCGGCACTGTCCGGTGGCCGGCCTGGCTGCGGCGGCGGTTGGCGGTCGGCGGCAGCTTCGGCTATCATCGGCTGCTGCTGTCCCGTTGCGGTGGCTTGTGTTTTTGTGGTTTGTGCAATCCTGTGTAAATCCTAGAGTTTGCAATAGGGTTAGGGCAAATCATCAGATCACAAAGGCCTGAAAATCCAAAAGATTTGATGTATCCAGATTTGAAGGCCCTTGAAGATTTGAAAAGATTTTTAATTATCCAAATTAATTCAAAATTCAAATTGTAATAGATAGAATTTATTTTTTCTATTTTTTTGGGGCCACGAGGAATTTTTTTTTGCCTTAATTGTCCTCGTATGATATGTGATTTATTTATGTGCACAATTAAGCATGTGTAGATAATAGGAAAAGCATGATTTATCGTTTTTATTATTTACAGCTTTCCAAGCATGCTTATGTGATTAATTTCTTTTGTTGGATTATATTTTGGGAATTTTTGGGCTTGTTTAACTACATGCAAAAATTTGGAAAATATAATAACAAAAAATTATGTGTGCGCATAAAGAAACCTTTTAAAAGAAAAATACTGAGCAGATTTTTTAATTAAAATCTATAGACCTCCACAAAGTGGTCCTAGGCTGTAAGTATATCTCTCGTTCTAGTAAACGTCTACGAGTGTAGCTCGCTAGTTCCCGGAGGTGCATGGGTACGGTTGTTGGGATTTCTAGACAAACAATTTAAATCATGTGAATAGTGGGAGGGCTTTGCGTAAACGTCTACGAGTGTAGCTTGCGTAGATCTCTTTCACAAGTATTCTAGGATTGATTTAAATTATAGATAACAAAAGCTTTAAGGGCTGCGCGGTATGGTTACGTGCAATGCTAAACTGTCTCTTTTGGCTGGAGTTAAATTTTTAATTAATTGCTTACAAGCATCTTAAAATATAATGCAAGAATTGCATCCCTGTTCTTGAGAGATGGCATGGTCTAAGGTTTTCACTAATTATTAATTTCTAGTGTCAAAAGCATCCTGACATGGTAGTGAAATTAAATGGATTGGGACTTAAAACCCGCAGTTCTGGTTGAGGGTGACATCGTAAATGTCTACGAGTGTAGCTTGCGGTGGGATGTCTTGGGCAATTAGTGGAAAATATTTGTATTTGATTTATTAAAAGGTTTTCAATGCATTTGTTTTTGAAGTTCAACATGTATGTTCTTATTTAAGATCTTTATTGTTTCAGATATGTCTACGTCTAATGTGATCAACATTCTCGCACAAAACACTCTAACTGGTCCAAACTTCCTGGAATGGAAACGCAATCTTGAATACCCTTCTGATTGCAGAAGAACATATGTTCGTTCTGCAAGTACTTCGTCCCATAGTGCCAACTGCTGAGTCCTCTCAAGAGGAAGTAGACTATTATAACAAGTGGGAGAAATCGAACAATGTAGTCAAGTGCTATATGATGACCACTATGTCGAAAGTCTTGCAGCAGCAACATCAGCACCATAGGGATGCCTATGACATCATGTTAAGTCTGACGGCGACCTATGGGGAAACTGATAGAGCTATCAAGTTCAATATCATGAAAGAAATCGTGAGCAAGAAAATGACTGATGGCACCTCAGTGAGAGAGCACGTAGTTACCATGACTCACCTCATGGATGAACTGACAGTGCATGGTGGAGGTATTGACGCTGAGGCTAAGGTCGATATCATACTGAACTCTCTACCCAAGTCCTTTGAGAGTTTTAGACTGAATGTTGTCATGAACAAGAAAAAATATACTCTTAACGAGTTACTCAATGACTTAATGGCAGCTGAATCGGTCATGAACCCTCAGAAGGTTGCCTTGGCCACTTCTGGTAATCTCTCTGCTATACCGGAAAGTATGAAGCGGAAGAAAGAGATTAAGAAGTGGGCCAAGAAGACACCTGTGAAGGATGGTGGGACTGGGAAAAAGCCTAAAGTGGCGACTGAAAGGGACAGGTGCTTCAGGTGTGGTAAGAAAGGACACTGGAGGAAAGATTGTCAAGCCAACAAAGCTAGACAAGGTATGCCATTTTGCATGTATAACTGTAAGCATGATTAGCGTTAGTTGTTGCTCTTCTAGAGCTGTAAGCACTGACTTCTTGATCATGTTGTTGTACTTTGCAGGGGACCGTGCCGACAAGGCTGGTGAGTGATGGCAAGAAGATACCAAACTGGATGAAGGCAACGTTTTATCAGGAGCTTCATGGAGTTTTCTTTTCCTTATGTTTTGATGAATAAAGTACATTTGAGAGTTTATTTGTGGGCCGTGGTTTATCGGCAGGACAAATTTTATCAATTTTTATGGATATCTTTTATTTATGATTTTTTCATTGGTAGTAACAATGTTATCCATTATGGAATGTTGATTTACAATCTCTATGTTACTTCGATCAAACATGTCTTTTATATTGCATGTAATTCATCCGTAATTGATAATCCTAGGAAGAGAAAACTTACTTCTTCTGATGAGGATCTTACATATCTCTGCCACTTGAGACTGGGTCACGTCAGCTTGAAGCGGATTCAAAGACTTGCAGATGACGGTACATTGGACCTAGTCCGGGCTGTACCTTATCAAGTCTGCGAATCCTGCATCGAGGGCAAGATGTCAACTAGGCCTTTCTAGGCTAGTCAGTCTCGAGCAGAGGAAATGTTGGAATTGATCCATTCTGACTTATGTGGACCGATGTCCACGCAGGCTCGTGGAGGGTACGAGTATTTCGTCACTTTCTTTGACGACTACTCAAGGTACGAATACATTTACCTGCTTCTCTACAAGTCTGAATGCTTTGAGAAATTCGAAGAGTTCAAGGCTGAAGTAGAAAAGAAGGTCGGGAAAACTATCAAGTCGCTGCGATCTGACCGCGGTGGTGAATACCTCGGTAACGAGTTCGTGCAATATTTGTCAGAAAATGGGATAACATCCCAGTGGAATGCACCGGGTACTCCCCAGCAAAACGGTGTAGCTGACAGAAGAAATAGGACTCTTCTAGAGATGGTAAGATCAATGATGAGTTATGCAAACTTACCAATTTCGTTTTGGGGCTACGCATTGAAAACAGCAGCTTACGTGCTTAATGTGGTGCCTTCTAAATCAGTTCCTAAGACACCTTCTGAGCTCTTCCTTGGTCGCAAACCTAGTTTTTGCAAGTTTAGAGTATGGGGCTGTCCGGCACACGTACTGTCGAAGGAACCTGATAAGTTAGAAAGCAGATCAAAAGTAATGTTGTTCATAGGATATCCCAGGCAAACGAAAGGTGGTTACTTTTACTGTCCTCAGAGTCAAAGAGTCGTTGTTAGCACCAACGCTAGATTCTTGGAGGAAGAGTATGTGAGTAATCACAGGTCAAGGAGTGATATCGTTCTTCAAGAAATTGAGAACGAGAATGCAATTCTAAGGGAAGGAGAACGTGTAGATGTGGGTGCTCCTGTGAGAGGTACAGCACCACAGACACGTTCTTCAGTGCAAGGTGCAGGACCACAAGTCACTCACCTACTACTGACACGGCACTGATGCCTCGTCGTAGTGGGAGAGTTATTTTCCAGCCGAAAAGGTACATGTTCGTGGGTGAGTCTTTGGACTTGAGCCTGGAAGACGGACATGAGGACTCTGACCCACTGACTTACGAAGAGGCAATGCAGGACAAGGATGTTGCCAAATGACATGTCGCCATGGATTCTGAAATAGAATCCATAACCGCTATGGATGTATACCAGAAATTTGATTTTCCGAATGGCTTTAGGGCCATAGGGTGCAAATGGGTATACAAAAGAAAGAAAGTGGGCGGATGGAAAGATCACGGCTTTTAAGGCCAGGCTGGTGGCAAAGGTTTATAGTCAGAAAGAGGGCATTGACTATGACGAAACCTTTTCACCCGTAGCTATGCCTAAATCCATCCGGATACTTCTTGCCATAGCTGTGCATATGGACCTCGAGATATGGCAGATGGATGTCAAAACCGCTTTTCTAAATGGTAACCTTGAAGAAGGTAGGGACATCTATATGCAGCAACCCGAGGGTTACATAAGCAAGGGCGTAGAACATCTTGTCTGGAAGCTTAGGAAGTCCTTATATGGACTTAAGCAAGCTTCAAGGTCGTGGAACTTACATTTCAATGATGTGATCAAATCCTATGGATTTGCATAGTTGGAAAACGAAAGTTATGTTTACCGACTTTATGTCAGTGGGAGTGTGGTCTTCCTTGCACTATACATTGATGACATACTCCTATTTGGAAACAACGAGGGAGTGATGACCGAAATCAAGGTTTGGTTATCCAAACAGTTCCAAATGAAGGATCTGGGTGAAGCTGGCTACATTCTTGGGATTAAGGTCTTACGAGATCGTAAGAGAAGAATGTTGAGCTTGTCCCAGGCATCCTATGTGGATACTGTGATAGCCCGGTTTAGCATGCAACTCGCCAAGAAAGGCTAGCTACCCTTCAGACATGGCGTTCGTCTTTCTAGTGGGCAGTGTCCTCAGACACAGCGGGAGAAAGACGAGATGAGTCTTGTACCATATGATTCGGTTGTGGGTAGTCTCATGTATTCGATGCTGTGTACCAGGCCAGATATCTGTTATGCCGTTGGCATGGTAGCAAGATATCAGTCTAACCCTGGACAGGGGCACTTGACTGCTGTAAAGCATATCCTCAAGTATTTGAAAAGAACTAGGAATTTCTGCCTAGTTTATCAAAGTGAGGATTTGTGCCCTGTGGGTTATACAGACTCGGATTTCCAAGGTGACCAGGATGAGAAGAAATCGACCTCAGGATATGTGTTTAACGTGGGAGGTGGAGCTGTATCTTGGAGGAGCTCAAAGCAGAAATGCATTGTTGACTCCACCATGGAGGCGGAATATGTCGCCGCCTCCGACGCCTCGAAAGAGGGGGTGTGGCTCCGGAACTACCTTTTAGAGTTGGGCGTGATTCCGAGTTTTCCGAAGAGCATCACAATCTATTGTGATAACTCTGGTGCAGTGGCATACTCAAAGGAACCGTAGTCTCACAGGGCAAGCAAACACATAGAGAGAAAGTACCATATCATACGAGAAATCGTATCAAGGGGCGATGTGCTGATTAAGAAGATTGACACTGCTGACAATCTTGCGGATCCGTTTACAAAGAGCTTGCCGCAGAAAGTTTACGAAAGACATATTCGTGAGCTGGGTCTGAGGTGGATGCCGACCACTGACAGTGGTTAAGGAGACAGCTGACTAGATAGAAGACTGTATACTCTGTAATAGCTTAGTTATGCTTTGAGTATAAGTGGGAGATTGATGGGTTTTGTATACTGAAAGCATTTATTACAATGAGTATACAACATTTTATTTCTCCTATCTATTAAACAATCTTACATGTATGAACAATGGTATCCTCTTATCTTACCAATAGGGACGATCATACGGCGTGTTGTAGATCACAGAAGACAGTATGATCACTTGACCTAGTGAGACATAAACCTGATCACAGCCGAGACAGCGTATGAGGATACGTCTGTCCGGATGGCTGCGGCATTGTTGGAATAAGTAGTCTGTCTTGGTTACTTGACATGCTGGTACGAAGAGGTGGCGTATTGATGGACCGCAGTGAGATGTATTCGTCTGTCTGACATCAACGAATACAAGATCTCGTTATATTGATTGAGTCAAAACCCTAACGAAGGTTCAGGGGTTTGCACGGGTTAACTGTTGCTTTGACTTGCCATGGTGGAGAGCCTAAGTAACGTGCTCGTATATCCGCATCTTAGGTAACAGCAGTTCGTGTAGTACCGCCTGAGACTGGACTTAGGTAACCATATCCGAGTAATAGGATGGGGACATTCCCTGAGGAGCTCAATAACATTCATCGTGCCAAAGTCCTGCAGGCTGATTAAGTTCAGGCACGAGTGATAATCTTTGAGTGGTACTACTCAGGAATTATAAGAGATTAATTAATTGTAGTTAGAGCTTGTCAGAAGCTCCGATTAATTAATGGATGTCCGGTAACCTTAAATATGGGGATTCTCAATTAATGCATCCCGTTCTCATAAAGTGGTAATAAAGGGGTAGGTCAGTATTAATTCTGTGGTGAAAAAGAATTAATATTAATTAATTAATTGTGTCCTGGGTTGTGGACATGGGAATAAATTAATTTATAGGCCCACTTTATTATTTGCATTAGGTCCCAGGACTGGCCCAATTAAATATGCTGAATTGAGCCCAAAATGGCCCATTAAGGTTTCCAACCCTAGGTCTATAAATAGACAGCTCTCTCTCATAAGTTGTAACACAGTTGAAACACACTAAACCTAGAGAGAGAGGGAGGCGCCGATTTTGGGAGTGAACGGAGGAGAATTTCGATTCTGGTCCTGCTCATATTACAGATCTACGGAGTCCTCTCCAGTAGTAGATCTGAACAGCATTGGAACACAACCCTGAAGATCTAATCTGGAGAACAGATTTTCTTTCTTCCTTCTCTTTCTGTTTTGATTTTAATCTAAGAAATTAGATCTCTAATTTCTGTTTCCGCAGATTAAATTGGATCGCGTGGTTGAATTGAGATTTGGAATTCAAACGCGAAAGATCGGTTCAGACTCGACGGAGTTACGGTAAACCCTAAATCCACAATTCTTCGTATTAAATTCATAGGAGCATGCTAGGGTTTTGAGAACTTTAATTATGAGCAATATCCATAGATCGATCCTGTTCAGTCTGGTTTTGGTGATTTGGTTCACGGAAAAACCCTACAATTTGTATCAGAGCCAGGTTTCTGATTTATGGCTCTGTTGTTCATAATTAAATTCGATATGCATGTATGAATTTATTTTGTGGATGTTTGGTTTTTGTTCCTCGTGGCAACCCGTTGATTCAGCCCGGGGTGGTTTATCCGTGTAGGGCTGAATTGTTTTTGTAAAATCACGAGAAAATCCGTGATTAGTGTAGATTTGAAAAATTGTAATAGAATAGATTTCTGTAATTTTTCAAATTTTGTAATTGGACGGGTCGAGGACGATGAGGTAGGGCTGATGGAGCACGACGGCGGTCGACGGCGGCGTGGCACGGCAGCAGCGCGCGCGGCACTGGCCGGTGGCCGGCCTGGCGGCGGCGGCTGTCGGCGGTCGGCGGCAGCTTCGGCTGTCGTCGGCTGCTGCTATCCCGTCCCGTTGGCTTGTGTTTTTGTGGTTTGTGCAATCCTGTGTAAACCCTAGGGTTTGCATTAGGGTTAGGGCAAATCATCAGATCACAAAGGCCTAAAAATCCAAAAGATTTGATGTATCCAGATTTGAAGGCCCTTGAAGATTTGGAAGATTTGAAAATATTTTAAATTATGCAAATTAATTCAAAATTCAAATTGTAATAGATAGAATTTATTTTTTCTATTTTTTTGGGGCCACGAGGAATTTTTGTTTGCCTTTATTGTCCTCGTATGATATGTGATTTATTTATGTGCGCAATTAAGCATGTGTAGATAATAGGAAAAGCATGATTTATCGCTTTTATTATTTACAGCTTTCCAAGCATGCTTATGTGATTAATTTCTTTTGTTGGATTATATTTTGGGAATTTTTGGGCTTGTTTAACTACATGCAAAAATTTGGAAAATATAATGACAAAAAATTATGTGTGCGCATAAAGAAACCTTTTAAAAGAAAAATACTAAGCAGATTTTTTAATTAAAATCAATTGACCTCCACAAAGCGGTCCTAGGCTGTAAGTGTATCTCTCGTTCTAGTAAACGTCTACGAGTGTAGCTTGCTAGTTCCCGGAGGTGCATGGGTACGGTTGTTGGGATTTCTAGACAAACAATTTAAATCATGTGAGTCGGTGACATTCTCAATCTACAAGGCAATGCAGAAGCACAATGATGGAAGCTACACAGAAGAATGCCACATGATCATCTTCTTCAGCCCGGTAATGTCTTCTCCAGTCACCTCTCTCAAAAGCGAACCAGACTTCCTGGAAAACTGCTTGCAACACTCTCTATTCTCGTCAACAAATCTGGATGAGGCAATCGAGGAAATCTTTGATGTGGTCATGGAGCTGGACGTGTTCGAGGAAATAACTAGGGAAAAAGAAATCAAAAGAGAACTGCTGCCTGATCAATACAGCCAGAACAAATCAGCAAGGGAGGAAAACAAGCTCCCGTCGATCGATGCCATTGCATCGTCGATCGAGGCTGCTGTGAAGACCACGTCGATCGACAGAGGGTCTTCGTCGATCGATGGTGACATGAGGCAGCCGTGCTCCAGCCCTGATCCACCAGTTCTGGAACTCAAGACACTTCCGGCACATCTCAGGTACGCATTTCTGGGTGCTGATGATACTTACCCTGTTATTGTTTCTGCCTATCTTACACAGGGGGAGTTGGACAAACTGCTGCGAATTATGCGAAAATACAAGTCCGCCATTGGAAGGACTTTGGGGGATATAAAGGGAATCAGCCCTTCGCTGTGCATGCATAAAATCATCTTTGAAGAAGAAGCCAAACCAAAGAGACAAGCACAACGACGATTGAACCCCATCATGCAAGAAGTTGTAAAGAAGGATGTTCTCAAACTCCTTGACCATGGCATGATCTACCCAATCTCCGACAGCAAATGGGTGAGCCCTACACAAGTAGTAGCCAAGAAAGGGGGGATGCAGATAGTGAATAATGATGATGGAGTGGAAGTTGCGACAAGACCAGTCACGGGATGGCGGTTCTGCATTGACTACCGAGTTTTGAACACTGCCACGTGCAAGGATCACTTTCCCCTACCCTTCATCGATCAAATGCTTGATAGATTATCCGGTTACCCTTTTTATTGTTTTCTTGATGGTTACTCAGGGTACAACCAGATAGTTGTGGCACCTGAAGATCAACACAAGAAAGCATTCACCTGTCCATATGGAGTATTCGCCTACTGTCGAATGCCATTTGGATTATGCAATGCACCGGCTACCTTCCAAAGATGCATGATGGCAATCTTCCACAATCTAATCGAAGATGTCATGGAGGTATTTATGGATGATTTCTCAGTTTTTGGTAGCTCATTCGATGTTTGTCTGCAGAATCTGGCTACTGTACTTGAGAGATGCACCGAGACAAACTTATGCCTCAATTGGAAGAAATGCCACTTCATGGTGCGAGAGGAGATTGTGTTAGGACATCGAGTATCAGCCGAAGGACTAGAAGTGGACCGGGCCAAAGTGATAGCCATTGAAAAGATGCCACCACCGACAAATTTGAAAGTTGTCCAAAGTTTCCTAGGCCACGCCGGATTCTATAGGAGGTTCATCAAGGACTTCTCAAAGATATCTCGGCCCTTATGCAACCTTCTGGAGAAGGACGTCTCCTTCATTTTTGATGACGATTGTTTGAAGGCCTTCGAGAAATTGAAAGAGGCACTGGTAACTGCACCAGTCCTGACATCACCAGACTGGGATGAGCCCTTCACATTGATGTGCGACGCTAGTGACTACGCTGTTGGGGCAATCTTGGGACAACTGAAAGGAAGACTCTTCCATGTGATTCAGTATGCCAGCAAGAGCATGAATCCAACCTAATGCAACTACACCACCACCGAAAAAGAGATGCTCGCGGTTGTCTATGCCTTCGACAAGTTCCGGCCATATCTGATAGGCTCAAAGACAACCGTCTTCACTGACCATGCGACCATCAGATACCTGTTCGCAAAGCAAGATGCCAAGCCTAGACTGATCCGGTGGATACTGTTACTACAAGAGTTTGACTGAGAGATCAAGGACAGAAAAGGAAATGAGAACGTGATTGGCGACCACCTATCAAGACTCGAGCCACCGGTCGAAGGGGATGATCAGTAGACGATGATCCAAGAGACATTCCCCGATGAACAGATCTACGCCACTAGGGAATTGAAAGAGATGTACGAGTCCAAGACACCTTGGTATGCAGATTTCGCCAACTACTTGGTTGGCAGTGTTCTTCCTACGGACTCTTCTCTATATGCAAAGAAGAAGTTTCTGCATGACGTCAGATTCTACTATTGGGAGGACCTCTACTTATGGCGTGGATGTGCTGATGGCGTCATTCGCCGCTGTTTGCCCCAGTCCAAGTGGCAACAAATCTTCGAAGCCTGCCACTCATCTCCTAGTGGTGGCCATCACTCAGCCAACCGGACGGCATTCAAAATTCTTGTCAGCGGGTTCTATTGGCCATCCTTCTATGAGATCTATCGTGGATGGATAACGGGTTGTGATCGCTGCCAGAAGACCAGCAACATCTCGCGGAGGAACGAAATGCCACAGACGCCGGTCATCGAAGTTGAGATCTTTGATGTTTGGGGGATCGACTTCATGGGACCCTTTCCACCATCCCAAGGGTTCTCATACATCCTACTCGCAGTAGAGTACGTATCACGATGGGTCGAGGCTACTCCAACAGTTACAAATGACTTCAAAGTAGTCATCAAGTTCCTACAGAAGCTGATAACGTGATTTGGGATGCCAAGAGCCTTGGTAAGCGATGGGGGATCCCACTTCTGCAACAAATGGCTGGCTACCCTTCTCGCTAGATACGGAGTCAAACACCGAGTCACCACTCCATATCATCCACAAGGGAATGGGCTGACAGAGCTATCCAACCGAGAAATCAAGCAAATCTTGGAGAAGACGATGAAGTAAAGAAAGGAGTGGGCGCAATGCTTGATGATGCATTATGGGCATACCGCACCGCCTACAAAACACCAATTGGGACGTCGCCATACTAGCTGATTTTCGAAAAGTCCTGTCACTTGCCGGTGGAGATAGAGCACAAGGCTTGGAGAGCAGTAAAAGAACTAAACCTAGATTGGAGGACAGCTGCAGAGGAGTGCGCCATGGCATTGAACGAATTAGAAGATTTTCGAGATGAAGCTTATGAGATTAATGTAATCTACAAGAATCGAGCGAAGAGGTTCCACGACAAAAGGATCCGCTCACATGTTTTCCATTCAGGTGACAAGGTTCTTCTCTTTATATCTCGTCTTCGATTCATTCCCGGGAAGCTATAGTCAAAGTGGACCGGACCATACACCATGATCTGCCAATTCATGAACGGTGTAGTTGAACTAGCTGGCCAAGATGGGAAGAACTTCAAGGTGAACGGACAGAACCTGAAACCATACTTCACCCCACTTCAAATCAAAGCGGTGGAGAAGTACTACTTGAACCGTCCTTGAAGACACATGTATTGTCGAGCTGGCGACATAAAACCAAGCACTGGTTGGGAGGTAACCCAACAGTTTACTATTTTCTTTATTTCTGCTATTTTCAATTCAGTCGAGTCGAGTCAGTCGAGTTTCGTATTTTCATAAAATTTTCGAGTTGTTTCGGGTCCAGTCCTCTGTCGGAACACGTTGATCGCTGCTTCATTGCAGCGATCGACGAAGAAGTCTTGATCACGTCGATCGATGCAATTCTTCATCGATCAACGAGGAAACTTTGTCTTCGTCGATCGACGGGAATGCCTCGTCGATCGACGTGAACAATTCTGAAGCCGGACAGAGACGGGTTTAAAACCCAAAACCCTCATTCCTTTCACTCACAAACACACTTGCACGATTTCTTTTTCTCTCCAAACACCCACTCGCATTTTTTCTCTCCAAATCCGACGCTTACACCCACGATATGTATCCTAACACTCTCCTCTTCGATTATTTCATAAGATTGAAGGATTTGAGCATGATTTTTGTTAGAAATTGAGCTTGGAACCCATGTGTCCATTTTTGCATTTTTGACGATTTCGTTGCTTTCCATGATGATTATTCGATATGGTTGGTTGTTTTAGTCGATATACTTCTTTACCTTGGATGGGTTTCTTGGATTACATTGAATTTGATGATCGTAGTTTGGGGGATAATTCTTGTTGGGGATGTTGTTCCTATCCTACTATTCTTGATAGAAAATTCTTTCAATCAATGATGTTATATGCTAGGATAGAGGGTGAATTGCATAAATATCGAATCAATTTTGCATGGGTAGATACATTTTGTGGACAATTGCATTTTTTGATTGTAGTAATGTTGGGAATTTTGTGAATTGGTTTTGATGAGCTTTGACATTTTTTTCCACTACCTTTGCAGATTGATTATGGGCTTCCAACCCACCTTCGCCAAAAGAACTTATGAGCGACGCTTTCGGAAGCTCTCCGGTGACGCGTTCGTCGTCCGACAAACACTCTACCCATGCCCAGAAACAATGCATCGGCTGGGAATTCGAGCTGATGAGGAGGTTCTTCTGCAGCGAGTAGACTGGAGTGCTTGGATGACAGCACGGTGGCCGACCTATCCGTCGCTTGTCCTGGAGTTTCTTGCCTCACTCCATATTTATGAGGTTCAGCCAGAGTCGGAGCCTACCACCATCACCTTCCAGCTTCTGAACGAGCACTACGAGATGCCAAGGGACAAGCTTGAAGATATTTGGGGCGTCCGAAAAGGGGGAGACGGTTTTCTTCCCCCGAGTTTGACATTGCCCGCTTCTGGAGCCAGATAGCAGTTGATGCTAAAGAGGACTTGCGGGAGTTTGACTCGGGGAACCTGAAGGCCTCCTCCATCGACAACCCAGTGTTCCGGTATCTCCAGAGATGCATGGGGGTTTCCATCACCGGCAGACACGAGAGCGGCAAGGCGAGAGTGGGGGAATTGTATGCCATTTACTTCATGCTGACCGGCGAGGAGTTCAGTTTTGCGGCGTTGGTCATGGACCATTGGAGGCATCAAATCAAGGCCTCCAAGGGCAACATCTGGAGTGGGGGATTGATTACCCTGATTGCGGAGTATGTGGGCATCGATTTATCACAGATGGAGTCGCTTGAGGATGACAGCCGAGAACTCGGCACAGGGGCCCTGGTGAAGATGTTGATGCTGTCACCACGGGATGCGGGGTGGTCCCTGCGGATGTCCAATGGGGACAGGTTCCCACTTCCACAGAGGAACCTCACTCGCGCCACTTATTATCACTTCCGTGATAATTGGTTGATGAGCACACCCGCCCACTTGAGGCTCATGGTCGGAGCACATGGAGGCCCGGCACCTCCAGACTTCATCAACGACCGCTAACTCAGCCCGATCAGCGATCGCCACAAACACCTCCAGAAGGGCCCGAGGAGGAGGAGCCAGAGGATGAGAGGCACGATGGAGGAGGAGAGCAGATTCATGATCAGACCGGTGGGCATTTGTCCGGCCACTTTGCGGGAGAGTCTTCATCCTCCGGAAGAGTGGATCTGGCGATGATCTACCAGTTCATGCAGCAGCAGGCTATTTTGCATGCCGAGGAGCACACCCGGTAGGCAGATTTTTGCCAGCACGTGACCACGAGGCTCAACACCATCGACACGCAGATGCAGCGCCTTCTCCTGAACACCGAGCCTAACTCTGTCTACCTCCGACGCCACAGAGAGCGCCAGGACCGCCGGCGGCGATTGCCCGTTTGGCCTGCCCCCGATGTTGAGATGGAGGATCCTCCGGAGGAGGAATGAGGTACCGTTTCCTATTTCCTTTTCTAACTTTCAAACTTGTCCACTCCTTCGAGTGAAACAAGTTTGGGGGGATGAGGATAGGAAAAGGGAAACGTTTGTTTGTTTTTATTTCATTTTCTGCTTTATTTTAATTTTTCGTTGTTTCGTTGTTTTTCTGTTTTTGTTTTTGAATTTTGTTTTTTCTGAACCATCACCATCCTTTTTCTTTTGCTTCAGCGTGAACAATTGCTCTCTGCAAGGCTTTTTACTCCAAATTAGTATTTTTGAACTCTTGATTTGTGATACTTGTTCTGTGTTGAATAAGTTTTGAACTCTTGATTTGTGGTACTTGTTCTGAGTTGAATACTCTTGAGTATTGTTTTAGGAGCTTTTGAACGTAGGGCAGTCGGAACTACTTTTGATTATGTTGGTGATGGAATTGAATACTTGTCTTTCCTTGGAATTGAATTGTTGATTGATAATTGAGATATTCGCTGATTAAGAATGATAATCTATGTGATAGAGTAGCCGATGATAGGAGCTGCTTTGCTTGATAAGTTGATCTTTGAAATATAAATTTTTGCATGATAACTATTCAGAATTGGGTAATTGTTAAGGAGTAACGAAAATTTCTACCTTTTGAGAAATTGTGCCATCTTTTCGTTTGATGAGTGACAAAGTCATCAGATTTACTTCCTAGAATTTGACGAATTTCTCTCTTGAGGTTGCATTAAGTGTGGTAAGAGGGTGAAAATATTTTTAGGCATGTTCTTTCGTAGCCCATCTCCCATACACTCGCCTTTAATTTACACTTACAACTCCCTTGAGCCTTGAAAAATTTTTCTTTCTTCGATTAGGAGGGTTGATGAACAAAAAACTGTGATTTATTGGATGGTGTAAGCTGTGGGATTGTGATATGAGGTTGTGTGCAAAATTAGAGGTTCCTGAGGGTAAATTTAGAAAAAATATGAGTGAACATTGGTGAATATGAATGAAAAAAAAGAAGAAAAATTTCCTATGTGTAGTTCACAAAAGCCAAAATAAATTTCGAATCCTGAATATTACAAAAGAGAAGGAACAAGATTGTGTGTTAGAAGAAAAAAAATCATGTGGGCAAGATATGCTAAAGACTTGGTGTTTGATTGAAATATTTTGAGTCACTTAGCCAAAAATATCCTACCTCTTAGGTAAGCCACATTACAACCAAATCAAGACCTTTCTAATTCCCTGAAAAATTTGTGTGGTTCAATGTTTAGAGGTATACAACATGAGTAGTAGACATGTCTAAAAAAAATTAAAGCAAAAATTAAAACATTATTGCAAACTTATTGAAATAGATAAATATTGAAACATTATGATAAAACTATATTAATTTTTCCTCCAATTTGCCCAAGTATTACTATTGCAAGCCACACATGTGGACGTTTACAACAAAACACTTGACTAGACTGCATCTTTCAATTCCAGTACTTTAATTACAATCCATGTCAGGGTTCCTTAGACAAATGGAATTAATAATTGGAGACTTACTAAGACCATATTATCCTACTGAGTAGGGACATCACAAATGAGTTATACTTTGGACAATATCTAAGCTAGCATACCACCAACGCCAATCATCCAATATAAAGATCTACTAGGACACACCCTTATATCTTAGAGTAAGGTTGTGTCATTTGATTCAATCCCTAGATAACTTATGAAAGTTCTATACGCAAGCTACACATGTAGACGTTTACGCATTAGCTCCCAATTCTCACATGAATTAAATGTTTGTCTTTAAGAAATCCCATCTATTAGAAGTTATGAATAATAAATTAAGTAACCTACACATGTAAATATTTACCTAATAAATTACCCACTTCCAATAAAGGATTGCTTTGTGGAGGTCTTATTATTAAACAACTTAGTAATTTTTAACATCATAAGGTTCAATTGCACAGATTATTTTATGTAGCCATAAATTATAACATTACTAAAATTCTATCATGCAAAGCATGAACCCCGAATTTGTAGTAATAATTTAATTACATAAAATAAATCACAAAACCATGCCTTAAAGTTGTAAATAAAAGCATAAAAGTTGCTCCTATTATCTACAACATTCTTGGATGCAATGCAATTAATTAAAACACATATATCATGCGAGAATACAAAAACAAATAAAATTGTCCTCGTGGCCTCATGATACAAAATTTAAAAATAAACTATCTATTACACTTTGGATTTATTTTAAAGATATTCGACTGAGCTCCCACTGCATGGACTGAGATCTGAATTTATTTTCTGAAAATTAGGCCTCCAAGATTCGTTCGGTCTTAAAATAGGAGAACTCGGCCTGTTAACACATCGCAGGAGCACACATTGCAAGCCCGATAACCACAAGAACATGGCCCGACGGGCCACCACCAATAAACCACTGCTGCTAGCAACTCGCTTCCGCCGGGGAGACCTCGAAGATGCGTAGAAATCGTGCATAACATCGCGCACGTTGCAGCCCACGCTCCCATGTCCTGCAGTCGTCGCCCTCATCGCTGCCAACGCCTCCGGCCTGTTTCAATCGTCGCCCAATGGCAACCACCTGCTTCTCCTTCGTCCATGACTGCTGCTCGTTGGAGAATTATGTGCGAGAGGTGCACAAGTGTGTGTGCAGAGCCGCGGGCTCAAACCTATGCGGCCGTGCCACTACTGCTGCCCGTCGCAATCCATCTCCATCCCGAGCTCCGCACCTCACCATTGCAACCATCGACCCCGCCCGGGGAGGGATTTAACACCACTGATGTGCGCGCATGCAAAGGCGCGCGGGGTGCCGCACGTGTACGTGGAACCTAGGGATATACCGTGCTGTGTGCGCCCTTCGCTCTCCGACTGCCATTCATTACCGTTCCAGCCTCACCCCTGTCGCACCGCGCTGACGTCGTGGTGGCCCGCATCCTGATCGATTGTTCGTGGGCTGCGTGCCTGCTGCTGCTACGGCGTGCACGCGGCCCTGCGACAAAATCTAAGATTTTGTCGTGGCTGCCCACACCTCGCGCTGCTATGCTGACCTGCTCTGCAGTTTCACGATCGTCGTGCACGACTGCCTATTGTGCGGGTACCATCGTGTGACGCCGCGTGCATTGTGAGGTTCATCATTCTTCGTGTTCTTCATTTTTGTTTTGCAGATCTAATTTGAAATTGAAAAATTACAAGGGAAAAACATCCTATACAATTTTGAAATTTAAATCTAACCATTGATCTCTTGGGTGAGAAACGAATTCATATAAAAAGGTGGATTAAATTGAGAACCACAAGGAACAAAAACCATACAATCCAAAACCATTCATTCATAGCAATTCAATAATAATAATCATGCATAATCAAAGGCAATACTACTTTTTTTAATAGAGCCAGTGAAATCAACCTGGCTCTCATACCAATTGAAGGAATTTATATTGTTGTAAATTGAATCATTCAAATCCGTGTAAGCGCAGATCGTTAACTGGAAATAAAAAATAATTATTATGCCTATGATTGATCCTAGCATGCTCTTATTGAATATGCATAAGAAGGTTTATGCGGAATACCTAAATTGCTTAAACTAAAGAAAGCGATGCGCATAGATTTGATCCATTGATACTCATTCTCTCGCAACAAGATTAATTCTTATAAGATGAACGAATGAAATCTAAGTAATTAAAAATTAATTTAAAAAACTTTAAGGAGAGAGAAGTAGTAAATGATCCTCCAGATCTGATCTTCTGATCTATATCCCAACTCGGATCCGAAAATCTGATGAAGATTCCCTTTAGATTCCTTGCCGAATGAGAAGAAAAATTTCCTCCTCATTTCTTAGATCTAGTCGATTATAGCTCCACATTCTTCGTCTACTGTTTGCAACTTACGATCTTGTGTTGTGTTGTGACTTGAGAACCTGAGGCCTATTTATAGGAAATTCTGATCTTTAGATGGGCCTGAGCTTTCATGTGCCAGACCAGGGACCAAAATGCAAATAGCAAATAAGGCATATCAATTAATTAATTCCCATATTCAACCAAAAATATAATTAATTAATTAATATTGATTCAATCCACCTGAGAATCAATATTGTCCTACCTACTTGCTACCACTTGGTGAGGCGTGTGCAAAGCTTGCCAGCAAGGGAAGCAGACTAAGGCATCATTCAAGACAAACCCGGAGAAGGCCAATTCAGAAAGAATCCTAGAGCTTTTGCACATGGATTGATTTAGCCCTGTCACTCCACCCACTGTAAGTAAAAAGATTTATACACTTGTGGTTTTTGATGATTTTTCCAAGTACACATGGGTCCGATTGCTGAGAACCAAGGATGAAGTAAAAATCATTCTGCCGGAGCTGATCCTTAAGGAGCAGAATAGCAAAGAAGTTACTGTGAAAAGGATCAGATCAAATAACGGGACCGAGTTCTGTAATGAGATTCTAATAGATTTTTGCGCTGAAGCTGGAATCGGGCATGAGAAATCCACTGCTAGAACTCCCCAGCAGAATGGTCTAGCAAAGAGAAGGAATAGGACCCTAAAGGAAGCCGTGCGGTCGATGCTAGCCGACTCTGGTTTGAGTGGAAAGTATTGGGGTGAAGCAGTCATGCCTGCATGCTACACTCAGAATAGGAGCGCAATCAATAGTAGATTCAATAAGACTCCTTATGAAGTGTACAACGGTTGTTAGCCTTCTCTTACTAATCTTCGTGCATTTGGTTTGACATGTTATATTCATAACAATGGGAAGTCGAAGCTTAACACCTTTTCACCTTAGTCTGATGAAGGTGTGTTCCTTAGATATGGACATCCTACTCACGAAGGCTATTGAGTGTTAAACAAGATGACTCAAGTTGTGGAAATAACATGCAATGTTATTTTTTATGAGTCTACTCTAGTGCACAGGTTCTTAAGAGAGAAAAATGATGCAAATCATGAGACTAATGATGTCCATGATCAATCTATCTTGAATTCTTTGCAAAATATAAGGATTGATCTGACTAAGTCAATGAATGACTGAAATCCAACTCAGGCGCATTCAGCAGGTGATCAAACTGCTGACCCGGTCAATGATGCTAATGATCATGCTGAGGCCACCAACCAAATTTATCTAATTGATAATTTGGATATTTGGGGATCACTTGAAGAAGAAAATGAAGAAATTTCGGATCAAAGAAGTATTGCTGAAGGAAGATTGGGTGTTGCTGAGGAAATCGCTAAGGACGATGCTGAGATTCCAGCTGCTGAGATGCGGAATGCTGAGATTCCAGCTGCTGAAGTCCAGAATGCTGAGATTCCTGTTGCTGAGATGCCGAATGCTGAGGTACCAGTTGCTGAACCCTAGGTGATTGCTGAGGAGAATGTTCTAGCAAAGAACAATTCAGTAGGCGGAGCTAGCAATGCAACCCCAGCACCCAGCAATCCAAGACTGAGATGGCTACGAGATCACCCTCTAGATGCTGTCATTGATGACGTCAATGATCCGGTAAGAACGCGACAAGGCAATGTGATGCTCACGTGCTACATTTCACATGAAGAGCCTACGAAGGTTGAAGATGCTCTACAATCTCCAGATTCGGTGAATGCTATGCAGGATCATGTTTGGATTCTTGTAGATTGACTCGAGCACCAAAGTGTTATTGAAATGAAATGGGTCTTCAAGAAAAAGAAGGATGAATGAGGAATGGTCATCCGGAACAAAGCGCGTCTAGTAGCCAAAGCATATAGGCAATGCGAATGAATAGATTATGTTGAGACGTTTGCTCCGGTCGCCCGATTGGAAGCAGTCAGGTTATTCCTTGCTTATGCTGCCCACAATGAGTTTTCAGTCCTGCAGATGGACGTGAAAAGTGTCTTTTTGAATGGTGAGCTCAAGGAGGAAGTCTATGTTGAGCAAGCACCAGGCTTCGAACAAGGAAACCAAGTTTATAGGCTAAGGAAAGCCTTATATGGTTTGAAGCAGGCACTAAGAGCGTGGTATGGAACGCTGTCTAAGTTTTTGCTAGACAATGGATTCAAGAAGGGAAAGATCGATCAGACTCTCTTTCGCACCAAGGATGAAGGAAGCATTTTGCTTGTGCAGATATATGTCGATGACATTATCTTTAGCTCTAAGAATCCAATGTTATGTGAGAAGTTCTTAGAGCTCATGCAAAGTAATTTCCAAATGAGTATGATGGGAAAGATGTCGTACTTTCTTAGACTCCAAGTACATCAATCAAAAAAAGGAATCTTTATACATCACAGGAAGTATACAAGAGATCTGATTGCTAAGTACTACCCAGAGAAGACAAAAAGCTTAAGGATTCCAATAAGTACGAGCTGCCAAGCTGCTCTTGAAAAAGGCGGAGATGATGTGAATCCTACGCTTTACCGAGGTATTATCGGTTCTCTACTTTATTTAACAACTAGCAGATCAGACATTTCATCTACGGTGGGAGTTTGCGCGAGATATCAAGCAAATCCTAAGATGTCGCATTTGGATACTGCTAAGAGGATAATTCGATATCTCAAATGCACTGAGGGTCTAGGAATTTGGTATCCAAGGTCTGATGGGCTAGCACTTAGTGGTTATTCAGACTCAGATTTTGGAGGGTGCAAGATTGATCGGAAGAGCACGAGCGGCACCTTCCAATTCCTTTGTCTTAAGCTAATAAGTTTGTTTAGCAAGAAGCAGCACTCAGTGGCTACGTCTACAACCGAAGCAGAATATGTAGCAGCCGCAAGTTGTTGTGCGCAAGTAATGTGGATTAGGCAGCAATTGCCAGATTATGATATTCCTCCTGAATGCATTCCGATCTACTACGACAACAATAGTGCTATGTGTATAACAAAGAACCCCGTTCATCACTCGAGGACGAAGCATATAAATATTAGACATCACTTCATCAGAGATGATCAAGAGAAGAAAGATATCGATGTCCAATATATATGCACTGAGGAACAGCTTGCTGATATCTTCACTAAGCCACTTTCTGAGGCCAGATTCAAAGAGTTGTATCTGAAGTTCGGTCTCATGGAAAAAGACGATGATGTGGATGAATGAGTTGTTATTCTCATTCTTTCTAGATTTCTTGGATTTTTGGAGAAGAAGGAGAGAAACGTATCTTAGCTTACGTTTTCGAGTCGCTGATTCTTATTGCTAAGATATGGTTGCTAAGCTAGTGGTTGCTGAGTCCAACCTCTCAGCAATTGCTAAGGAGTATAATATTACAACAAGTGGTATAACACTATGTAATATGCAACGTGTAGCAACGAGTGGCTCAGACGTTCGCTAGAGGTTGAATGTTAAGTCCGAGCTCTTATCATTTTGTCTTAATGCTATGCCATAGTTCTCTACTAGTGGTACAGATGGTTGCTAAGAAATGTTTGCTGAGTCCAAGCTCTCAGAAGACAATATGAGAATGCTATGATATTTCAAGTGGTGTCAGCACTCATCATATGAGAATGGTAGAATATATGGATGCTAGGACTTGAATGCTGAGCCCAAGCTCTCAGCAGTTCATATGAGTGCTAAGGATTACTAAGCCAGCAGATTGCTGAGTCCAAGATCTCAGCAATCTCCGACTCTCCTAGAAGTCAAAGCAGGAAGGATTTGAATTTGAAATAATGTGTCCGACACGCTGTATTTAATGCATGCAACTAGCTGCGACAAATCGGGTACGGACACGTCAAATGTATTCGAGCATTTTGGAGCATGGGTCACCATATGAAGAGTCTCAGATCTCCTGAAACGTCGATTGAATCTGAAGCGGTTCTCCCTCAACCGTCAGATCTAGCACTCAGAAGGTATATTAACCATACTTCGTCAATTATGCAAACATTTTGAAATCTGAATATTTGAATCCCTAGCTTTCACTCTCTCAAAATTTCCACACTCCAAATTTCTTTGAATCCTTCAAAATTCTTAAGCATGTCTCAAAATCCTAAATCTTCCTCTTCTACCCCAAAGCCTACTGCACCTGAAAACCCTCCTTAATTAATCATTCGACCTGTTGATGGCACGCCACTAAATGAGAGGCATGCACCCAGTTTCACCATGATCGTCCAAAAGGAGGATATTGATGATTCAATGTCATATGCTCACCTCGTCACTCTCGCGAAGAAGAAGGAGCAGTCAGGGCTCTCAAATGCCCAGAAGCGAGCAGCCCAAATTATGAAGGAACGGATCCTTCATACACCCCTTGCCGCCGTAAAGTTTCCAGAATAGGTGATGACCACTTTGGCCAAGGAGGAAGTGGTTCAATATCTGTCTGCAAAACCTAAGAGGTTTTACCCTCATATGGTTTCAAAATTTTATGCTAGGGCGGTTATTGCTCATGATCACAAGTCGTTTATGACCTTTGTGTTCGGCATTCTTATCACAGTGACCGCTGAGGTTTTTGCCTCAACGTTTGGCCTTCGCAACTCAGGCGAACGCATCTACACTTACAAAGTTGTAAATATCGAGGAGATGAAGGCACAGTGGTACTTATGGAAGAGACCGGAGGTGAAGGAAGATAAGAATAATCGGTGGAAGGTAGCCACTCCGATAAATCAATTCAGGGAAGACATCAAACTTCTTGCTGATTTAGTCATTAAGAAGTTTCAATGTGTTGTCAGCTCATATTCTGAGCTTTCAGCAAAGAAGTATGTTGTGATGACGGCGCTAGTGGATGGTGTCCAAGGGAATTGGGCACAATTCTTCTTTGAGCGGTGGTTGGACGAAGAATTTGAAGCTAAAGGACACTGGAGTTTTCATGTCCAATGTCAATTTTGGACTAAAAATTAGTAGGTTTATCGAGACCATCTTCCAGAAGTATGAACTTGATAGGGGTGAGGCTCTGCTCTTCACTGATTTCATTCCCCAAACGAAGAAGGAGCCAACCCCAGCAGACATGTCCCGCCTACGGAGGCTGAGGGGGAAATCCAATGTTGATCCTAACAATCCTGTTTCTGAGGAAGATGAAGGCTCCACCACTCTCGCCGAACTGCAATTGGAGCAGGCAATCCCAATGACTGCTGAAGAGATAGTCGCTGCTACGGAGGCCGCCAAGATAGAAAAATGCTTCAGGGATCTTGATGAGATCGAGAAGCTAGGAGATCTTCCTACCTAGCAAATAGAGGAGATATTTACTAAGAAGCAAGCAGAGCAACTCGCTCTAGTTTTTGGTCAGCTTGCAGTGCCTATACCCAAAAGAAAGAGGAATGAAGCCGCCTCTCCTGAAAAGAAAAAGAGGACACGCCGAAGGCTTGTCAAGATAACTGAAAAGGAAGCCGCAGAGAAAAAAGCAGCTGAGAAGGAAGCTGCTGAGAAAACCCCTGTTGCTGCTGCTCAAGAGCCAAACTCTCCCATTTCTGCTAAACCACTATCAGAAAAATTGAAAGTTTTAAGGGCAAGAAAGTGGAAGAGGACAATATCGAGGCAGCTGCAAGAGAAAAAGAAGTTCAAGAAAGTGATGGAGGAGATCACATTTGATGCGAGGGATAGCAATTTTGAGGAAGTAAAGAAGGCTAATGATGAGCGCGCTCTGCAAAGAAAGTCGTTGATCAGCTAGCAGCCAGGGAAGCTGCTGAGTTGGTAGCACGAGCCTGAGGAGGCCAGAGAGCTAGCAGATGCGGCTGCTAATAAAGAAAAAAGGAAACAGGTTGCGGAGGTTCGCATTACCATATATGTTGTTACTGAAGATATTGTGCTCGAACACGACGCCTTGACCGATCAGGACTTGGACAAGTTGTTGGTGGCTGGAGTTTTTGACTCCACAGATCGCCCTCATGGCCAAGGAGGAGTCTTAATAAGAGAGCCTGCTGCTGCGCAAGGAGGAAACAATAGTGCCGAAGAGGATGTTGTATTTGATGTAGCTTCTGGATCAGGACGGAATGCTGAGCACGATGCTAGCATGTCTGTTGGAGCTGAAGAGTCAAATGGTGAGGCAAGGCCTAGCACGGATATTCCTGCTGAGGCAAGTCCTAGCACCGAAATTCCTATTGAGGCAAAGCATGAGGGGTATTTCGAACAAGATCCAGGCTTCTTAGCCTCAAGCTATTTTGACTCGGGTTCTGATGGGGAATCTGAAGACGTTTATGATGTCGGCTTCTTGAGGAAAGTCCCAACAGGCGACAATGAGAGACTCTGAGTCCCTTTCAAAGGGTTACCAGGAAGGAGATTCAAGATCAGACGTGTTGCGCAATGGTGTGCGGCGGTTTATCTTGAGGAACAGGTAAATGTTGATCTTTTCCCAATGATTTCTGACATTGAAGAGTTCGTGTTGGCAGAAGTTGAGTGCGATATTGCGAATATTTTTTATGTGGAGTTGGATGAGAGCACTCCTGAAGGAAAGGTACTGGGTAAAGAATTTAGGAGGTGGGAATTCTTTGACTATGTTATGCACCAGCTTTGTTTCAAAGAGCGCATGCTGGTGATTACCACGAAGGGCCTGAATTTCTAGAGGAAGGAGGAAAGATGGGTGAATGATTGGATGGACCAAGTTCCTGGCACCAAGAAATTTTCCGACAAGCAGTTGCTAGCGAGACTTCAAGCAATTCGTGCTCATCGATTGTTTTCTACCACTCTATCCTTGCCAAAATCGAACTTTGCTCCTGATGATTTCACCGATGCTCGCAGTGAGATTTCAAAGCACCAAGCAAAGGAAGCTGTTGAGTATAGGAGACGGCAGATTGCATATGGAGCTGAGAAAAAGGAGAGACTCGAAGCGAGAATGGCTGCTGCACAAGAGCAAGAAGAGATTTCCAAGAAGCAGAGCCGAGAAGACCAGCTGATTGTCCTTTTCTTGGAGGATGATATCTTGGAAATAACAAAAGCTGCTCATGCTGCTGAAATACAAGAAGCCAGATCTGTTGAGCTTGCCAAAGCCTTGGAGGATGCATGGATGATGGAGGAAGCCGAATGGATTGCCGAAGAGGCTCAATACTTGAAGGATAATGCCGATGAAGCAAAGGCAACTGTCCTTTTTGAGGCACAGGCGAAGGTATGGAATTCAGAGGAGGCCGAGCGCATAGCTGCTGAAAATCAATATTCTAAGGCGCAGGGCGATTTGTATGAAGCTGATGCCATGGATGCTGATCCGATCACTGAAATTCATCCATCTACTAGTGGCGGAGAGCTAGTAATCACAACTTCTGCTATGGATGTTATTCCTGTAAGTTCTCACACCTTCCACTCCTATGTTAACACAGTTGTGCAATATTCCTTTCAACATGCTCTATCCACCACTCTTCCCCTTGCTATAAATGAATGAGTGGCTCTGGAAGCTGCCGATATAAGGAAGGAAGTGGAGGAGATAAGGAGTGAAGTGTCGGAAATGAGAGCAGATGTTGCTGAGGTGAAGTGTGACATGTCGGTTGTGAAGCATGGGATAGAGGTTATGAAGGAGGAAGTCGCTGACTCCCAGCAGAAGCTCGTGCAAACTTTTAACTCTTTCTCTACCACCTCTTTGGTTGCGATCAAAGAAGGGGAAGAGATGAGACTTGCTAAAGTAGAGCAAAGGAAGAAAGAGGAGGAAGAGCTCGCTGGTGTTGAAGAAGAGCGCAGGATTGCTGAGGAGTAGTTGAAGAAGAAAGAATTAGAGTTGAAGTTGATGAAGCTCGAAATGGAGAATGAGAAGCTAGCTAAGAAGTTGGATAGGGAGGCAGCTAGGCGTGAAGCAAGCAAAGCATACTTGGACAAATTCGTGCAAATGGCAATTGGCAAATTCGATGAGTATGACCAGAAGAAGCCTGCTCTGACCCATGAACTTCATTCCAAAAGTTAGCAAGATTTCTGTATTTCTTTTTGGTCTTTTTCAATTTCATTGTACATGTAATCGCTTAATATCATAAATAAAATTGAATCAAACTTAGACAATTTCTCATTGTCCACCTCTGATATTTTTGTGTGTCTTAGTTGAAATACACTATCTGTGTATTCAACAAAACTGCATGTGGATGCTGAGCTTTTACGTTTTTAGATTGGTGGTGAATGCTTTCCTATTTGATTGGGTGCTAGATTTCCTAGCATATTCCTTTGAAGCATTTACTTATGTTTTAATCGAGAAATATTTCCTAGCATTTTTTGAGGGGGAATTTTTTAAAACCAATCCTTTCAAAGGTTTAAGTTGGTTAAATTCTAAGATAGTTTGCTAGATTTGAAAACTTGTAAACTCAGAAATTTTCCTTCTTAGATTCAGCAATTAGATAGTAGGCTTTGATCGCACCAAAAAGGGGGAAATTGTTGGGAATTATGTTGTAATTCTCCCTTAGATCAAAATTGTAAAAGGTTTTGTTGAATCAAAGCCTTAGTAGTTTGGTCGATCATTGCTGAAGTCTAGTGGTATGTGTGTAAAATGACCTATTTTTCGATGTGTGAGCGTGCATGTTTGCGGCCATTTTACTCTCATATCATATGTTTTTGTTGTTCTTTTGTCGTGTTTTCGTGTTTCTGTGTTTTGAATGTTGTAGGAAAGGTTTTGGGCATAAATTAGCATTTTTGGTGGAGTTTTGGAGGAAAATCGCACGAGTTGGAGTTTGGAGGCGTTGACCGGCCGAGCGGAGCAGGACCGGCCGAGCCAAGCTGAACAGAGAGCTCGACCGGCCGAGCAGAGTAGGACCGGCCGAGCAAAGTCGGACAGAGAGCTCGACCGGTCGAGCCAAACAGGACCGGCCGAGCCAAGCCAACAGAGAAGTGGCTCGGTCGAGCCACTTTGACCGGGCGAGCCAGACCGGGAGTTTCCAGCACTTTGGCGGTTTCCAGCTTCGACCGGGCGAGCTGTACATCGACCGGGCGATCCGAGGCCATGTTTGCTTGTCTATTAAAGGGGGAAACTCAGTTATTTGGAAAAACATTTTGTCAATTTACATTAGATCTAGTTACGAGTTCCCCTAGATTCCAATTTCCATCACGATTTCATCTCAATCCTAGAGTATCAAGGAGTTAAATTCATCAGTCCTTGGAGGAGAATTGAAGATTGATAAGCTCATTTTTCTACTCTCTTATCGCATTGTTTTTCTTTTCTTTTATGCATTTTAACTTATTTTCATGAATAAACTGAGCATGAGTATATATTAGAGGGTGTTATGCTTGTCATGGTGAGATTTTGCAGGTTTTAGGCCAAATCCAAGGCAAACCCGTTCCGAAAGCAGCAGATGTTCAAAGAAACAGTCACAAATTCTTCCACCGATGGAATCTGAGCTAATGGAGCATATCATTTGAAAGATCTTTGAGTTAGCTTTCCAACTCAACTAGAATTGGATCAATCGGAGTTCGGATGCGAAAGTTTTGGCCAAAACCGTGAGACTGCACAGAAGGGTCGGAAGTGGCAAAAACTTCTCTGTTTTGGCCAAAATCAAAGCCATCTCGACCGAGCCAAATCCTCCATCTCGGCCGTGGCAAGGTCCATCTCGGCCGAGACAGACTGTTTTGGCGAGATTTTGCGAGATTTTCATATATTTTGGGCGAGAATTGCTTGGGGAACAAGATATACATCAATTTGGAAGCAATAAATCATACTTTTTGAAGATATCCATCTAAGGCCTCAACCCTACTTCTATATAAACTCTTCAATAGCTCAGAATTATGAGTCTCTTTTTAGTTTTTAAGTTCTTTTTCCCTTTACAGTTTTTACTCCTTTATTTTATGCTTTAAGATTTGTTAGAATTCCTCTTTAATTTATTTGTTGAACCTTTACTTTTTAATGCAATCTTTATTTTTCCCTGCAATGTTTACTTTCAATATGTTAGGCTAGAACCCTAAACAGGTTCTAGGGTTTCTCCATCTGTGATGCATGTTTAGATTCAATTGTTCAAACCCTTTTTAATTGGTTTAAATCCTATGTTTTATTTTAAATCTATTCTCATCGAAGGATCGAGAGATGAAGATTGAGGTAGGTTTTAGTTATTAATCGAAGGACCGAGAGGTGAAGGTTAGTAATAGGAAGTTAGGGTTTAATACTTTTGATTTTCAGTCCGACCAAGAAGAATTCAATCGTAGGAAAAATTTAATCTTTATTAAATTGATTAATTGGTGTATTTTGAGACCGAGAGGAGATAAATCACTAGGTAATAATTTAAGATTTAATTGCCTGACCAATGAATTAATTCCACATTAATAGATTTTCCACCAAAATTGTGTTTTATGGGTTTGAATATTTGTTTCTTGCATGTTGATCAGATTGGTAGATTTCCCTCGAATCTGTGCTTTTTATTATTTGAATTTCTCTCTTTAATTATTTCTTTTGCAAAACAAAAAACCTCAAATTTGATTTGCCCAAACAAGAGTTTTAAAAACTATATTCAGTATATGATTTCCCTTCGTTGTACTATCCCTGTGGGTTCGACAACCTTCGGGTTCTTATAAATTTATTTGCCCTTTGTTATAATTTGTATGCAGATTTAGCATCGATCAAAGATCCAAGGGGGTAGATCAAGACCTAACAAATCCAATTGGGGAAGATTCCACTCTCTACTTGTCAATTGTAATGGATGTATTTGATTTCAACTTTGTATTGTTACAATTGAGAGGTATGATGTTCTAATTCAATTTGGATGTTGATTTGAACAAGGATGCATGAAGATTAGGTATGATAATTGTTTGTTTACTTTCCTTTGAGAGCTTGAATTGCACTAGAACTTGTTCCTTACCTCTTAGGTGTAGGTAATAGCCAACTTAGGAGGTAGTTGACGTGAACGCTGCAGCCAACACGCGGGCGGAATCGTCGTGAATAGTGTAGATTCATACGATTTTAGTTCCAATCCATGTGAGGTGCTAGGTCGTAGGGAAATAATTGACGATCTATTTGGAGTGGTCTAGGGCTTAATAACGTGACTGTTTGTAAGTCTTAGCATCATCAATCGTTAGCTCGCCGTGACAAGGGGTCAATGAGTGTAGGATCGATTGCTCAATCTCCTAGGGATTAAAATATGTTCACATCAATGATTAACCTAATTGGATTGCATCTACGTTCATTTCAACATCCTATCTACCTAATTTGAGTATTTGCTTGTCTTGGTTTACCGATTTGAGGAGAGAATTGATTGAATGTTGATTGTTGGTTTAATTGATTGTTTGTTATATGATGTTAGCATAGATTGAAATTGATTGCCTAGTTGATAGAAACTACTCAATGATTCTATTTTGCCTAGCTATAAGACTTTGCTATAGTATCTCGGTAATCTAGCGGGCGAAGGGAAGAAGGACCTGGATTTGACAAATTTTATTCTTGTGTAGCTAGGAGTTTAATTTGATTGAACTTTTAGCCGTATCATCTAGCAACTCACGTGTAATGTCCTGTTTAGGAAGAATATCAAGTTGTATTAGATTAAAATGCTAGAAGTATTCTTAGCACATGGTAGCTGCTAGAGAAGTCAGCAAACAAGGATGACTGCTAAGGAAGAAAGTAGTCATGTGCTAAGAAGAGTGATTGCTAAGGTGCTAGCAATCATATGCAGATAGAAGAGACTGCTATGAGCATTCGCTTAGTAGTCAGCAGAATGAAGATAGCAGAATGCTGAAGGAGTCAGCACTCGCTACTACGGTAAGAAGATAGCGGAATGCTGAAGGAGTCAGCATTCGCTACTACAGAAGAGATTGCTATAAGATATAGCAATCAAGAACCAAGACTCAAGTGCTGAGTAAGCAAACTCTTGAGAAATCAGCAGATTGGCTACGAAGACAGATTGCTAGAATACTTAGCAATCAAAAGAGTAAAAAAGGCTTTGCATAAGGTTTCTAGCATTCTCCGATAGAATGCTAAGCAAAGAAACCTAGCTACGACTTGGGAAAGACACCCGTTCTGACAGAAGGTACAACAAAGGACGAAAGTCTTACCCAAAGTAGGTAAAAAGGCACTGTACCACGCCGGAAAGGAAGAAAAAGCAAGTAACGCTTTTGGACGAAGAAGATCGTTGTGTCTAATGGGTATGGAGATTCATCGTTTGAATCTCTAGGTATAAAAGAGAAGTCCAAACAAAGAGACGACGACTACTCACTCTCCTATCACAGTTCAAAATCGAAAGATACCTTTGACAAGCGAAAAGCTAAAGAGAGTAGGCAGTTGAGAGCCCACAAAAGAGAAGAATCTTAAAAGCTCTCAACAACAAGTGTCGAACATTGAATATCTGACACTGCATTCAAGAGATTCCTTGACTTCATTCAAGAATCAATCATTGGGATACCTTCAATCCTAGGAAGCATCCAGCAGTCACATCTCTGAAAAGAGATTGACTATCACATGTTGCTTCCAAAAACCCTAGAAAAGTTGGGAAGGAACTCTAAAGCTTCCATTGCAGCAGAGAGGAGTTTTACAAAGGTGTGCCCTTAACTTCTCCGCATCTGTTGACCAAAGAAATCGAAGTAACGGAGGATAGCTTTGTAGTGGCCGGCTCAAAAGCTCACCGCCTGCTACAAGTGTTCGACGATTCCTTGTACTTCAAATATCTTTTTAGTGAAATTCTCAGCGACACGGCTGAGGAGTAGACGTAGATCTTGTAGATCGAACCACTATAAATCTTTTGTTCTTATTTACTATTTTATTTTTTCTGTTCATCGATTTAAAAACTAGCAACCTCAAGTTGCTAGAGTATACCTCTGAAACAATCTTAAGACCAACCTCGAGCTAAATATTTGAAAAGATCTAAGTGCAAGATAAACTTAATATTCCGCTGCATTTGCTAAGTAGCCTTCGGGTACTTATCACGACTCTGATCAGGGACCAACAACTGTGATAACCATTTATATGTCACTAGGTCAGATGATCCATACGATCCTCCGTGATTTACTACACACCGTATGATCTCCCTATCGACGAGATAAGAGTGTTCGCGAAAGATGTTTGTTAATTTAGACATGAGATGATCATACAACATTCATGATTCCCAGTATATTAACCAATCAACATTGTGTGTAATATACCAACCATATTGGTTTCAATATTTAGTTCCATAAAACATATTGCCATCACTACGCTGAGTTGCACAAATCATCTCAAATTTTTGAGATGTTTGTGCGGGTCTACTCTAGGATGACAGTGAAACTTGGGAAAAACCCCTTTTAAAGAGAATTTGAGCTCCTATGTTCTTTTGGGCATAGGCAGCACTATGACCATTGGCTGTATATTGAGATCAACTGGAAAAGCCAATTCCCTTATAGTTCTTGTGGCCGCCTGCCCTTGTCCATTTGCTCCATTTCTAGCCAATATTTCAATTTTGAGAGGTTGTTGAAATTCTTCAATATTTTCTCCCCATCTTTCACCTAAGCTATCTTCAACAAAAATCTCCCGTTCTTGCTTCTGTCGTGTAACTTTTGCCCTATTCTACCTTGCAGTTCTCTCAAATTCTGGATCATATACAAGATCCGCGCCATGATACCTGTCCATACACCCAAACAAACAATAAACAAGAAAGCTGATAGAAGGTTAACTTTCTTGCCACTCCCAGACAACGATGCCAAAAGGAATAGCTAACTGGGGACATGGAATTCCCTAGTGTAGGAACTGAGTCTACAATAGGCGACATGAATCAACATTTATTATAACTCCAGATTCGATTTATGGATATCAAAATAAATATCATGACAAACAGTAAATGCTCTATACATGCTCCTATTTAATTTAATTCGTAGATTTAAAGGAATACCTGAGACTCCGACGACTGATCTACATATCTAGATCGATGATGGAAATGATGATGGTGTAGATCTGGATCTAGAATCGATCAAAGCAATGGTGTTCCTACAGATTTGATCTTCTGATTTGTTCCCTTGCTCGATCCAGAAATCTGGTGAGGATACGCTACCGGATCTACAGCCGCCCACTCTCTCTCAATCTCTCTAGGGTTTCAGAATTGAAACTTCAAAACTTATGTGGGAAAATGAGAGATTCATCTATTTATATAGATCTGAGAGTGGGCTATTAGGGTTTCATAAACCCTAATGGGCTCTGAGCAGTGTTGGTCCAGACCAGGGATCAAATGCAAATAATAAAGTGGGCCTCCTATTAATTAATTTCATGTTCAACCCAGCACACAATTAATTAATAAACATTAATTCATGCCACCAGAGAATTAATACTAACCTACCCCTTTATTACCACGTTATTAGGAACGGGTTGCATTGACTTGGTTAATCCCCATATTTAAGGTTTCAGACATTCATTAATTCAGCGTATGACAATTAGTTGTAATTAATTAATCTCTTATTATTCCTGAGTAGTACCACTCAACCCTTATCGCTTATGCTTGAATCAATGATTCAGCCTGCAGGACTTAGCAAAACAAACCTCGTGAGCTTCCGAGGGAATGTCACCATCCTGAAACGGATATGGTTATCTAAATCCAGCTTGAGGAAACCCCACACAAACTGCCATCACCCAAGATGCAGATATACGAGTACATGTAAGACTCTCCACCATAGCAAGTCAAAGTGACAGTCAACCCATGTGTGCCCCTCATCTTTTAATAGACTTTAGATCCAACCAAGTTACCGAGATCTTCACTCATTCATATGTCAAGTAGAATGGTTCATCTCACTGTTGATCCAATCAATACATTTTGATATACCGGTCACACAAAGCAGTCAAGATAAACCACTTATGGACTTGTGTGCCGCAGCCTAAACCGACAGCAAAACCAGAAACTGTCTCAACTGTGATAACTGTTTATATCTCGCTAGGTCAAACGATCTATACGATCTTCTGTGATCTCTTACACACCGTATGATCTCCCTATCGACGAGATAACTGGATGTGTTTGTTCGCATCGTATGATTGTTAATTCAGATAGGAGTTGTTTATTGCAAGTCATTAATGATTACCAGTATATCAAACATAACGTTTCCCAATATACCAATCATAATACTTTTATGTATACAATTCCAACACCTAGCAATAGATTAAAACGGAACGACAGTGAATCGAGACAGACATATCTTGATCAAGTTAGAAAATGCAAAACCTCACACTCCATATCTCAACCACTCAACATATCAATTCATTCACCCGAACTAGGCATTTAGTTAAACATAAACTAAATGATATATACAGCGAGATAGACTGAATTACCAATCATCATATTAACCTTGAAGAAACAGAAACCTTCAAATGTTACAATAAATCGGTTCTACATCGGAAGTACAAAAGTAAACATAAAACTAGTTCTAAGTATTATTTGAATAAAATTGCTCAAAAGTAAATGATGGTTATGGCTTTTACACTAAGCCTTATTTTCCACAAACGGCAACTACTAATTTCTCATATGGAATATGACCAGATCTCAATTGATACGCTCTTTCCATATTTAGCACCTTTCGTTCTTTTGACCAATTCAATCCCACAGATCAAACCTAGGAATGAGTTCCGGATTCTGGCAACTTGATTCTAATTGTGACCGCAACACTTTCCATTTCTTGACTTTATGTCGAATCGCCAATACGGAGATGTGTCTTCCTTTGCATATGATTATGCTTATTCCTCCTAGTCCTCAAAGAAGCTCGCTATGGAAATTCCCCTAAATAGTCCCAAAAACATATGGAACTGGCCAACTCCTCCTCTTTCTCCATCCTGAATAAATTTAGCACAACACCCCCAACCCTAATACAAAATACGACTAAGATACTTAAGAAAAGACATAAAAATAGACTCAAATGAGGTCAAATCTAGCGTCATGTAAGTTTTTCTCTTCATGGTGCGACGATAGTTGGACGAGCGGTATGAGTTTTCTGGTGAGGATGTATTTTGTCACTCTATGTTTGTTTCTTGAGACCCCTCGTTGTCTCGGTTCTGAAATAGAGTGATTTTAGCCCTGAGTCGATCAATGTTGAGGCTTACTCAATTGTTCTCTTCTCGGAGAAACTCCATCTCCTCCTGCATCCGCCGGATATCATCCTCAAACTGTCCTGATCCGAGTTGAGTCTGCATCATTGATGTCTTCCCGGTGTTGGTTGTGTTGTTGAGCGTTGAGTTGATTCTCAATCTCTTTCTTTCTTCCTTTTCCCATAAATGGCGCCAATTGTTGATGAGTGAAATTTATGGGAGAATTTGAAAGAAAGAAATAATACTCAAGATAGAAAAAATGCTGAAGTTTTATTATTGAACGTCTAGGTAGGAAAAACTGATCTCTTTTACATTAATAATACATATGTTTATAGGAGAGAAACCTTAGATTAACAAGGAAATTAGATTTAGATACAGTAAGATACATCGTAATCTTTATCTACCAAAAATGAATTAATTCTTATTCAAATCTTGGATAGATATGTCCATATCTCACCCAAGTAGGAAACAAGATATGCAATATATGTTTCCATCTTTGTTCAATTGATGGGATTCTCAAACATTTGTTGACAAGAGTGGTTAAATCTCTCTAGTTGGCAGGCGACTCGATCACTTATCCGGGTTGATATTGATCGGACTGTTGGACTTGATTTTCCTTACTGGATCATATTCACTTTTAAATGGGTCCAAAATGAGTACGATCATTTTGGGGCTCAACCAAGATACGCCAATTTTTTTTTTCTATTTTACTCAATTTTATATTTTTTATTATGTTAAATCTAATATAGCTCCCTTACACACAATTTCTAAATCCGCCACTGGTCAGGTCATGTGTTGACTAGGTAACGAAGGCTACCAACTCAAGGACCCCATTTCCATCTAGTTAGCCTACGAAAAGTCAATTTACCATCGACGTGAAGCAGGCTACAAGATCTTCAAACATATGTAATCGGACATAACGTTTGCTATCTTTTTAAGACAATTTCATTTCCGAATAGTAACTAAATAGACCCAGATCATTTATTTTGAACATTTTTTACATCTATCACTTGAATCTTTTAATATTTTGAAAATTAGTATCGTGATAATCAAACCATCCACATTGATGCCCACAAGTAAATAAGATTGTGCATCACCTCTTCAAAAGACTTCGGTGGACATCTTGTGAACTTGAGTGAAATAAGAAATTCTTTTGAGCTCCATGCTTGTGGCGCTTGTCAAAGCTCGTGTAGTACCTTACATGGCCTGAGAATTTTTTGTTTGTTAGCTTCACTAACAAAACCCAATGGTTGCTAAGCATAAACCTCCTCTGTGAGGTTACTGTGTAGATTTACTTTGAATTAAATATTAAAACCTATATGAACGGGATTTATTTATGGGTGTCAAATAATTATAATATATTAATTATTTCTAGCATGCTCCTATTTAAATTGAAATTGCCACACATGTGTTTTATGATTACAACTTTACTTCGTGGAGTCCTCAAATATGTGTTGGTATTAAAACCTTTGAATCCTCCCACCAATTTTTAATCCCGATAATAAAGATTAAAAGCTTATTGATTTTAATTAAATAAATTCAACACTGATTAGAAATATAAGAGAAATCCCGCAGAACTAATCTTCTAATTTTTATCTATTGCTCGATCCTAATATCTAATGAGGAATGACTATAAGATTGCACAGAAAATAAGAAAGGAATCAACCTCCTCTCTTTAATTGTGCCCCCAACCCACTACTGGATAGGTTTACTTTAGATTTAGGATACTAATATGAGTGGAGAAGGGTATGTATATTAGGGATTAAATCTCTAGTGGGTTATGAGTAGTTTGTAAGCCATAACTCAGACCAAATGCAAATAATAGAAAAAACATTAATTAATTAATTTCGATGATCATTCTAAAACATAATAATTTAACTAATATTTATACATGCCACCAGAAAATTAATATCGACCTAATCTTTTATTATCATGTTATGAGGAACATGATGCATGGTCTTAATAATCCCAGAATTCATGGTTTCAAGCACTCATTAATTAATTTAGGCTTTTGACAAGCTCTAACTAATTAACATGTTATTCCACCATTCATATTTGTTGGTCCTCAAATATCAGAGTCGTCGTGATTAGAACTTAACACGAAATGCAGCGGAATAAATATACGTCACTTACACTTATCGTTGTTTACAAAATGTTTCTTAGCTCAAGTTATGATTTAAGTTAGTTTCAGATATACACTAGCAACTCTGTTGCTAGGTTTCAAATCGATTTGAACAATAAATAATGAAACAGTAAATGAACATAAGATTTTTATAGTGGTTCGATCCAAATAGATCTACGTCCACTCCTTAGCTAGTATGCTAAGTATTTCACTAGAAAAGTATACAATAGTACAAGGATTCGCCAACACTTGCGGCAGGCGGCGAGCTTTCAAACCGGCCACAGCAGAGCTATCCTCCGTTACTTTGCACTTCTCCGATCACAGCTCCGGTCAAGTCAAGGGCACACCTTCGTAAAACTTGTCCTTCGCTATTGAGGCTTTTATAGTTTGCCCCTGAACTCAATAAATGTGCGGCTAAAGCCCGTCAGAGTCAATCTTTTTCAAGAGTGACTGTTGGATCTTCATAGGAAGGAAGTTATCCCAATGATTGAAGATTCTTAACAGAAGTTCAAGAATCTTCAAGGATTAGTGTCAGATATTCAATGAAGAGACACTCTAGGTTGTTGAAAGCTTTGAAGGCACTTTTTATCACGAGCTCTCAACTGACTACTTTTCACTTGTTTGCTTTTTCAAAGGAATCTCACACTTGTGTAGTTTGCGAATGTTGGTAGTGATAGAAGCACTAGTAATCTCCACTTTCGGACTTGTCTTTTATAGATGGAGATTCAAACTTTGAATCTCCATATCCGTTAGACTCAACGGCTCCTTGATCCGAGAGTGTTTTGTCTGTGACATTCGCTTTTCTCTTTGACTTGTACTCTCCTAACTACTTCGGGAAAGTCTCGTCCTTTGTGTGAGCTTTTTGTCAGAACGGCAATGAGACTTCAGCGTCCGGTATATTGCTCTGCTAGGATCCGAGTTTAGCAGCTGAAGACTCTTTTATCCTTTGATAGCTCGCTTCTCTAGCAGTTTGTCGATTGTTGATGAATGCTAATATCTTAGCGTTCGATTGTTCCACTTCTTTTAGCAAACATCATCTTCTCCGTGACTGCTAGGAATTCTTCTAGCACACTAGTCTATTACAACTCAATATAAAAACCTATACAGGACTTTACAGAGTATGCTAGACTATTTAGAGTTCAGCAAATGATCGACCAACTACTAAGGTTTGATTCAACAAAACTTTTTACAAATAAATCCTAAGAGAGATTTTAGAAATAATTTCCCAACAACTTCCCCCTTTTTGGTGCGATCAAAGCTTACTTTTTTTTGCTGACCATGAATGGAAGAATGTCTGTGTTTTACAAAACTATGCTATCCTGTCAATCTAACACAGAGTTTTTCCAACTGGGTTTAAGCAAAAAAATATGATTTCAATATAAGTCCTCCTTAACAAGTACTGGGAAATATTTCTCGATTAAGCATAAACGAATGCTGCACAAAGATAATATGCTAGGAATTCTAGCGCCCATAAGATTAGCAAACATTCATCAACCAAAACATAATCTCCAAATCCACATGCAAATTTGTTGAATACACCAGGAGTGTAAATCAACTAGAGCACACCAATAAAAATCAGAGGTGGACAAAGAGAATTTGTCTAAGTCTGATCCAATTTTATAGATGATATAGCAGTGTTAAGTACAAATTGGATCCAGAAATCAAAAATAGGTATAAAGATTGGACCTTATCGTCTATGAGTCGGGTGCTGGCTTGTCTGCTTGTTTGTCCGCTGGAATCGATGAATTCCCTTTCTGAATATCAGCAAGTCTCTCCATGGTGAACATCATGAAATTTTGAAGGAGTTTGGCTCCTGTTTCTCTCTCAGTAGCCTCACGCTCCAGTCGTCTAGCCAGCTTCTCCAGCTCCATTGCAATCTTCTGTAGTTGAATTTCTTGTTCTTTCTTTATCAGCTCCTCCTTAGCTGCAGCTAGCTCCTCATCTTCCTTTCTTTTTCGTTCTTGGTCAGCCTTTCTTCTTTCTTCCCCCGCTTTGATTGCAGCCAAAAGGTTGGTACCATAAACCATCACGGTGTCAGTTAGGGTTGTCTTGGCTTCGGCTAGATCCTTTTGAAAGACCTCCAAGCCTGTCTTATTCTCAGAGACGGCCAATTTGGTTTCAGCTACCTCTGATCGTACATGGGATACATCTCCTCGTACCTCATCAATTTCTCTTCTCAAGTGAGTGGTTACTTCCGCCACTTTCTCATCAAAGGTTACTTGCAAATAAGAGGTAAAGGCTCCAGCCATTTCGGGATTCACTGGAAAGGGCATTTGCAGAGAGGTGATAGGAGTAGCATTGAAGGATGTGGTGGCAATGAGTTCTTGGCTCGATGGAATAGGTGTGTGCGGAACTTGAGCGACAACCTCATTAAAATATGCCTGATAAGAGATTTCCTCATGCACGATCCGATGAGCAGCCTCCTGAATTTGTGCATTCTCTTGAGCAATTCGAGCCTGTGCTTCCTGAGTATCCTTAACGATTTTCTGAATATCAACATCAAGGAATTTGACCAGCTGCACATCTCTGTAGTCAATCTCGAGAGCTGCACGTTCAGTGGCCTGTGCCGCTATTCGAGCCTTGAGTCTCTCTGCTCGTTTAACTTCATATTCCAACTGGCGTCTCCTATAGTTTACTGCAGCTCTTGCCTGACATTTGGACTATTCAATTCTGGCATCAGAATACCCATCTGGTACAAAGGTGGACTTGGGTAAGCCTGCAGTCTGTGTGAGAGACCGGTGTTCGCGGATGGCTTGAAGTCTGCACATTACTTGTTTATCTGAGAACTGTTTCATTCCGGGAACTTGATCGATCCAGTCGAAACACCATCGCTCCTCGCACCTCCAGAAGTTTAATCCTTTTGCTGCGATGATCAACATCCTTTCATCGAAGCAGAGTTGACACATGATATAATCAAATTTCTTCCAATGGCAAAATTCCTCTGTAATCAGGCGTCCTTCTGGTGTTGATTCATCCAACTCAGTGTGGAATAAATCTTCAATGGCTCTTTCTATTTCGGATTGAACAAAGAGTTCTATTTCCTCAGCCATAGGTGCGAAATCTGAATTGGGCAATTCTTCGGGATAGACCTTTGCACACCACTGACCAATTCTGCGTAGCTGATAATGAGGTCCTGGTAATCCATTGAGAGGTACTCGAAGAGACATATCCGATCCAGATGATGTTTTCCTCAGGCATTTGGCATTGAATATTTCCTTAGATTCTTCATCAGAGTCAGATTCAGAAATGCAGGAGGATTCAGGTTCGGTGGGGGGAGAGTCATACTCTTCAATGAATGGTGGTTCTTGAAGTGTCTCAGTATCTGGTTGCTCCTCTATCGGATTATCACTGGAGAGGGTTGTGGCAGATTGATCTGCTAACAGGCTCTGTTCTGGATTCTCTTCAGGTGTAACAGAATTGATGGTTGAGAGGGCTTGTTCGACAGTACTTCGAGCTCCACTCGATCCTGTGCCATCTTTTCTGCTATCTGGTGAAATAAAACTTTCTGGATTTCTTGCAACTATCATCTTGTCAGATGAAGGATTGAGAGTTGGCTCCTCGTCTGATTGAACTGTCATCTTTCCTTTCTTCGCAGCCTCCTCTGCTAATCGATGAATATCAGCAGCAGGATCTTCATCGGCATCCTTCAACGTCTTGTCTGCTGAAGATTCTGCGGATATCTTATCCACTTTGCTAGTTTCTACTTCTCTGCTAGGTTCTTCTGCTCTGCTAGCCTCTTCTGCTCTGCTAGCCTCTTCTTCTCTGCTAGCCTCTTCTGCTCTGCTAGCCTTTTCGGTTCTGCTAGCATTATCCATAGGCTTTTCAGCAGCATTTACTTCAGCAGAATCCTTTGACAATTTTCTGGAATTCTTTTTACTCACATGTTCTTCATGTGCTCGCTTTACTTTCTCAAATTCCTGGTCACGAGCATCAAATATCATTTGTTGTCTCATCTTCTTGAACTGTTTCTTCTCAAGTTCCTTTTGCTGAGCCTTTCTCTTTCTCTTGGTTGCTTTGCTTTCTTGCGAATGCTCCTTTAAGCGTCTGGAAGATAATGAAGTATGGTCATCGTCTGTATTCTGCTTCTTTGTACTATGTTCAGCAGACTTCTTTCTCTTCTCAGGGACCTCGGATTCCTCCTTGTCCGAATTTAAGACCAATTTCCTTCTTGTCTTCTTTATTGCTTGCTTCGCAGGGGAAGTGGTATTTGACCTCTTGTTGGATTGAATGGGTAAAGCCATTGCCCCAAGAACTAAGGGAAGTTGTTCGACCTCTTTTCCGGTCATGATCTCATTGATCTGCTCCGCAGGAAGATTTCCTAACTTCTCGATTTCTTCAAGATTTTTGAAACAATGTTCTGTTTCAGCATTTGTTTTTAACAATGCTATTTCTTCTTCTATCATCAGAATGGAGTGTTGGAGTATCGGAACTGCTAAACTCGCTTCATCTGGTTCCTCAGTGTTGGGATTATATACATAAAGCATATATGATTAAGTGTTTTGTACACTGGTCTTCATATATGTTGCCGCAACAATACTCGCTGTCTGATAGAACAAACATACAACAAACCATAATATCCTATTATCTCGCCTATAGGGATGATCATATGTTGTGTAGGAGATCACAGAGGATCATATGAATCGTTTGACCTAGCGAGATATAAACAGTATCACAGCTGAGACGGTCCCTGGATAGGCTGTCGGTCTAAGCTGCGGCACATCGGTTCATAAGTGGGCTTATCCTAGCTACTTGATGTGTCGGTACATAGTTATGTATTGATGGGATCAACAGTGGGATGTGCCATTCTCATTGACATATTAATGAGCCAGATCCCTAACATACTTCCTATTATCTTAAACCTAACTGAAGGATAAGGGGCACACACAGATTGACCACACTTTGATTTACCATGGTTGCGAATCTTACATGTACTCTTATACCCGTATTTTGGGTGTTGGCAATTTGGGTGTGGCCTGCTTAGTCTGGACGTTTAGGTAAGCATATCCGTTTCAGGATGGTGACATTCCCTGAGGAGCTCACAAGGTTCATTATGCTAAACCCTGCAGGTTGAATTATTTAATTCAGGCATAAGTGAAAAAGGGTGAGTGGCATTACTCAGGAAATAAGAGATTAATTAATTGTGGTTGATTGTCATAAACCAAATTAATTAATGAATGTCTAAAACCTTAAATATGTGGACCATGTTAGTTTGGTGCAACCCGTTCCTAATAACGTGGTAATAAAGGGGCGAGTCAGCATTGTTACCGTGGTGAAGGTTAAAACAATGTTTTATTAATTAATTATGTTCTGGGTTGAACAAGGAATGATTAATTAATAAAGAGGGCCCACTTTATTATTTGCATCTGATCCCTGGTCTGGCCCATTAACTGCTCACAGCCCATTAGGGTTAGGGTTTCTCAAAACCCTAACACTATAAATATGCCTTCTCTCTATCAGATCATTGAAGATTTAGTATTGAACTAAGTTAGAGGGAGAACGACGACAGCTATCCGGTGGGAGGAACTGATCGATTCCTCCATATCTCGGATTTAACTTGGTAGATAATCCTCACCAGATTTCCAAGGAGCAAGGGAACAGATCAGAAGATCAGATCTGTAGGAACAACTGTTCATCGCCGGCGTTCAGATTCAGATCCAGATCTATTTCATCGTTATTGGCTCAGATCTAGATCTTTAGATCAAACGGTGAAATCAGGTATTCTCTAATCCATCCTCTGCAATTAATATTGTAGGAGCATGCATAAGTTCGCATGGTTTATTTGATTGAAATTTATTCTTGATATCCTAAGAACGATCCTTGGCAAGAAATTCTTTAATGGCAACTCCGTGTTGTCCATCGTAGACTCAAACCCTACACTCAGGAGATATGTTGGTTTATCCTTGTCCACATTGGATTTCCCTTTCAACTTACGAGGATTTCTAGTATTGACCGGCTTGGGCTCTTTTCTTGTTACGGGAATGTAATCTATGGGAAGAGGTGCTACACCACGATCTACTCCTGTGTTAGTGAACAATATCTCCAAGTATTTACTAATCTTTAACCCAAAGTTCACATTTGAAGAGAATATTCCATCTATCTCCATATGTGCATTCTTCTTAGCATGTTCTGCCCACCGCTCAAATATGAACTCAGCCCAATTTCCCTTAACATTGTCGTTCAATGCCATCATCACGGCATATTTCTTAATAGAGAGGTCCGAATAAGAATCATCATCGCACTGGAGCATCTTTATCACTATCTCTGCAAGCAGTTTGTAATCCTCCGACAATGTGTTGATTGGAGTAGCAACCTTAAACGTACTTGCTTGTCCTTTCTCTCCTGACTTTTTCCAATGGTTCCATCGCCTTTCCATTTCAGCAACATCATTCACCTTATATTGAGATATCTTGGCTCCATAATTTCTAAGTACAAAAGTTCTAGACAGCAAATCAGCATTTACTTCTATAATGTTCCCATACACACAGGTCTTAAACGATTTCTGATCATCACTCATGACAGCTCTAGCATAAAATTCAGAAACCATATGCGGATGAAATTGATCAGGTTCAGCAGAGAGGTACTTTACCAGTAATTCAGAATCAAGAAGATTCAAGATCCATTGGGGAAAGTGCTTGATGGCGAGGGGCATGTACAGGATTCTGTCTTTCATAATCTGTGCCACTCGTCTTCGCTCCGCCGAGTGATTGGATAATTTCTTCTTTCTAGCCAGAGTCTCTAACTGGGCGTAGGGAATGGACTCATCAATGTCTTCCTTCTTCTCAATTCCAGTAAAACCGGGTGCATGTCGCACATGCAGGGGTGAACAAGCAGTGGATGGATAGATAAATGTGGGTTGTTGAAATTGGAGTGTTTCTGGGTTTTCTGATGGTGATGATTCTGTGTTTAGAGATCGGTTTGATTCTCGGTGTGGAGAAGTTGGAGAATTTTGATTTGAGGCCATGGTTGGGTATTTTAGTGAGTGTTCAAATTTTTGAGAGGGTTTTGCAGGGATGAGGGGTGAAGGGTTTCAGAAAAGAGGTAGAGATTTGAAATTGACTAGTGTATCGTAGATTTCGGAACACGAGAGGGAATTGACGGTGAGGATTGCTTCCGTTTGAATTGCAATCTACGGCTGGGGTAGAGAGTTAGATCATGGGGATATGCACGTCTTCAGGAGCTTGAGTGCTGGTGACGTGGCACAACCCAATTTGTCGCCGCCATCTGCACACATTAAATGCATCTCTGTATGGAAAAGCAATCTCCCGCGTCTGATTTGAGACCTTCAGCAGCCAGAATTATAAGAGTTAATCAGGAACTACCATGTATTCCGAAGCATCGCCATATTACTCTCCGGCATTGCTTTTCATGCATGATTGTAATCAATTCCGATTTGACCTTTACAATAAAGGATTACTTCACTCCTCACGGCGACCCTTCGAATGCAGAGATGAGCAGTGACCATAAGTATCTCTATTAATAGCATGAGCCTGTGATTCGTTTGATACGGCTTCTTGCGACCTTTGCTTTTCTTCTCATTTGCTCTACCAAAAAAAAATCTTTTCTTTAAGAAAGAAATATGGAGCCAGCCCATACACTCTTCATTCCGCGGCACAGAATCCTCTGTGATTCTAGTTTATATGAAGAATACGAAGCACAGTACCATGTGGCAGAGTAAATTATGTCGAGTCTCCATGCCAGTGGTGTGGGCAAATTCATGTCCCTTACTCCTTATTCGTTCCACAGGGAACATCTTCAGCACTTTGTACGATTGAGTAAACCCATTGGAGACTCCATTGTTGGTGTCATCAGGAACCAAATGGTGAGATGGACGGCCGACAATTTTGCTTCGGAGTTCGGCCTGCCGAGGGGTCCGATTCCTGTCATGGATTATCGCAACATTGAGATAGCCCCTGAGTGGACATCCTGGATGAAGTGGAGAGTTTCCCCAGAGGTTGATTTCTCTCCAACGCCCTCAGCATATCACTTGCAACCTCGGTACCAGGTTCTGTTCAAAATCGTCTGTGGCATGATCGTCGGTGAGAATCCTGATGATATGATTCTCTCTTGCGAGATCTGGAAGGCCATGATGGCGATTGATGATCGGGCGGAGGTCGACTGGGTGGCCTTCGTCTTCCAAAGGGTGCGGCAAAGTGTCCAGCAGTTCCCACATCTTCATCTCCCCTATGGGATGCCATTAACTTGGCTGCTAGAGCGGAGATTTCAGGATCTCACTCTAGGTCCCTCGACCCTTTGGGGAGTAGATTTTTATCCATTTAAGTCGTTGCCACCCTTCTGATGTGGTTGTATTTTCTGTTTATGTACCTATTTTTGTGATTTCATATATAAAATGATATCTATATTTTTTTCCGATCATTCTTGTATATGCTAACTTGATATCAGCTGTCTGCTTGGCAATAACCTTGCAACAACCAAAACTCATAATAAAATCCATATTGACTCTGCTGAGTGGACTTCTGCTAAGGTCTTAGCAGATGAATTTTGAGCAGGGTTATTTACTCTGTTGAGTACATAGCAGAGACCATGTTCTCAAACAACTAGCAGACTGCTAAACTTTAGATGCAAGATCTAGCAGTTGGAGGGTTCCTGTCAGATGAATCGACAGTCTTCAATGCGTGCGTCCTTCACGCGTCGGTTACTTTTTCCAAGAACCATTTGACAGCTCTGACGTGGCATCGGTCAATTCGTCGCAACCATATGACTATCTTTGACCGAATTGAATCAATTCTCAAGATAATTCTCCTGTATTCATCGTCTCACATCCTGAGATATAAACCATCGTTGCTTCCCATTACGCCTTTGTCATAAGTAGAGAGTTATGACTTTTCCCTTTATAAATAGCCTTCTTGCGATGATCCTTATCATCACAAGTGCCCTTATCTGAATTTTCTCCCCTTCTTTGCCAAAAAAAAAACTTCTTCATAAGAATGGATTCGCCGGGTCAGTCTCTGGAATTGCGCCATAACCAGATTCTTCATGGGTCTGGATTGTATTCCTTGTATGATAACGATTACATGGTGGCAGAGACAGTAATGTCGAAACTTAATTGAAGTGGATTGGCTCAGTTTGTCACGGCCACCCCACGGTGTTTCCAGGGTGATAATCTCCGAGAGTTTATCAAAGACTGCTCGGTGGAGGGAGGAGTCATCTATGGTTCCTTCCTCGGAAAACTAGTCTGTTGGTCACCAGACTTCTTTTCTCGTCGATTTGGCCTCCCCAGAGGTCCTGGGTTTGTGTTCAACTATCGCGTGACAAAAATATCCCCAGAATGGTCGTCGTGGCAGAAATGGAGACGATCACCGTCGTCAGAATTTTCCCTTTCTGTGTCAGCATACGATCTGCAAACTCCTTACTGGGTGCTTTTTCGCGGTGCTCACAACATGTTGATGGGAGAAGGCCTTGATGAAACTTCCTTCTCAAAGAAAACATGGCAGATTATGATGGCCATTGATGATGAAGTCGAGGTCAATTGGGCGAAATACATCTTCGATAGTGTGCGGGATTGCGTCCAATATCACCCTGTTGTGCCCCTGCTGAATGGAATGCAGCTCAGTTGGCTGTTGGAGCATAGCTTTCCTCAGATAGCAGAAGGACGATCGAACCTCCTGGATACGGACTTCTTCCCGTTCAAGCCTCGTTCTCCCTAGAATAGGCAGCATGTTGTTGTTTTTCTATTTTCTTATCCTCCTTTGTAATGACATTTTCCAATGAGTGAAAAGATGTATGAATAATGTGCAACTATACGTTTTTGTCCTCCACTGTGTCGTTTGTTGAAAAATCAGCAACCATTGTCTGCTTAGCATTCTTTGCATTAGTAGTTTGTGAAGATGAACATTCTTTAACAGATGTATCCAACCTCCAGAATACTTAACGATGCCTTCATGAAGTCCAAGAAATTCAGAGAAAATAAGAGAAATGCAGCCACTGTCGTGCATTTAATGCTCCATCTTGGATACGCATGGTTAGAGTAGCGTAGGTTCCTGCTTCAATGTCCTAGCAAACTAAGCGTAGCTCGAACCTTGTTTGCTGAGCTGATTTAGCAGACATCTTGACTTAGCAGGCACTCCCAGCAACCTTTCTTGTGATATTGTTGCGTCTCTGAGGGATATTATGCTTTAGCAATCCTCATGTTTCTGAGGTAAGCTACAATTTTCCATTAAAGGTCATCAAGTGCTTTTATTTAAGATGATTGATTTATGCCTTAATCAGTGGATTTGGGATGTCCTTTGGTGTCTTTTCAAGCATTCATGGAAGAGATCGCCATATCACTCAGGTAGGTAGACTTGCTGGAAATAGATTTATTTGGACAGGTGGCGTTTCCCTCTTTGTCGAGACTCTTTGACTGCCGCTCTCTGAATTGAGTTGACAAGACACTTTTGGGAGAATGTTCCCTCTAAGGAGAGAACCATGATCTTGCTATTAATAACATCCCACTTGTTCTCTTGAACACCATCTCCTTCAAACCATTTTGCATAGTATTCTCTTCTTTCCTTGTTCCACCATGATGCACCAAATTACCATCCCTCCGAGTGACTTAACCATTACTCGCAACCAGATTCTCCACGAGTCAGGGTTGTTCTATGAGTACGATGATAACTATCACGTGGCAAACCATGTTATGGGGGCTCTTCGTGAGAGTCGTCTAGACCAGTTTCTGATGACTGTTCCTGCACGTTATCAGAAATGAGCCCTTCAGAGCTTCATCTTTTCATGCGAAACCACTGACGATGCTATCTGGGGCGCCTTCGAGAACCAGTTGGTTTGCTGGACTCCAACCCTCTTTTCTCAGAAGTTTGGTCTCCCAAGGGGTCCGGTTCGCATTATGGACGTCAATCGTCATATGACTGCTCCTGAGTTCGGCTTCTGGGACAAGTGGAGGCAGTCAGACATCTATGACTTCTCGCCAACTCCATCATGTTTGGAGCTGAAGGAGGAGTATAGAGTTATCTTTGACCTCGTCAGTAACGTGACGTTTGGAGTTGATGTTGATAACTATGTGTTCAACCCTAGGATCTCGAGGGCCATGATGGCCATTGATGCAGAGATGAAGAACGTCGACTGGGCGGGATTCTTCTTTGATGGGGTGAAGGACTACATAGACCATTTTCCACAGTTTCCTCTGCCAACTGCCATGCAGTTGAGTTGGTTACTTGAGCAGAAGTTCCCCCATATTGTATCTGAGAGCATCCCTGTGATGGGTTTTGACTTCTATCCCTTGAGGTCTCACTTTCCGAACTCATGATGATGGTTGTTCTGGACTCCTCTCCTTTTGTTGTTGACGTTGGCTGAAAAGATATTGTAAGACTTTTGTTGCAGATGATGATGTATCTGATTTTCCTTTTGTAATGTTGTGAAGCTCTTGAAGTATGTTGTTCTTCCATTGAATGAATTAATGAATCTGCTAATTTCGTTCTTTTTGCTGAGTATCTTTGCGTAGACTCTTTGCTGAGTAAGAATTAATCGAATAGCAAACCTCTGTCTGCTAAGCTGGTGTGCTGTTTTTCACAATCATGACACGTTTCAGCTTTCCAGTTTACTTCTAGTGTTCGAGGCTCAGCATCTCGTATTCTAGCAATTTCATGACATCTTCAGCAAACTAAAAATAACATCCATAATTTTTTTATCGATCATAACAAATTTCAAGAAATCCAGATAGAAAGAATGAGAGCTAGGACTCATTCATCCACGTTTTCCTCTAATTCCATCAATCCTAGCTTTAAGCATAGTTCTTTAAATCTGATTTCTGGAAGAGGTTTTGTGAATATCTCCGCTATCTGATCTTCGGTGCATATATAGCAAACATCGATATCTTTCTTCTCCTGATGATCTCGTATGAAGTGATGACGGATATCGATATGCTTGGTCCGAGAGTGGCGGACAGGATTCTTTGTGATGCACATGGCACTGTTGTTGTCGCAGTAGATAGGCACACATTCGGGAGAGATCCCGTAATCTTGCAATCGTTGCCTTATCCAGAGAATTTGCGAACAGCAGCTAGCAGCAGCCACATACTCAGCTTCAGTGGTGGAGGTAGCAACCGAGTGCTGCTTTTTGCTGAACCAGCTAATAAGCTTGTGTCCAAGAAATTGACATGTGCCACTCGTGCTTTTCCTATCAATCTTACATCCTCCAAAATCAGAATCCGAATATCCACTCAGAGCAAGACTATCTTCTCTAGGATACCAAATTCCCAGAGCTTCTGTGCACTTTAGGTAGCACAAAATTCGCTTAGCAGTGTCTAGATGTGCCTTTTTAGGATTTGCTTGATATCTAGCACACAACCCGACAGCATAAGATATATCCGGTCTGCTGGCGGTGAGATATAGAAGTGAACCTATAATTCCTCTGTAAATAGTAGGATTCACATCCTCTTCTTCTTTCTCAAGTGTGGCTATGCAAGTCGTACTTATTGGAATTCGCAGACTCTTCGTCTTTTCTGGGCAATATTTCGCAATCAAATCGCGAGTATACTTCTTCTGATGAATGAAAATCCCTTCTCTGGATTGTTGAACTTGCAATCCGAGAAAGTATGACATCTTTCCCATCATGCTCATCTGGAAGTTGCTGGTCATGAGCTTTGAAAATTTGTCACATAGTCTTTGATTTTTTGAGCTAAAAATAATGTCATCAACCTATATTTGCACCAGCAAAATATCTCCTTTATCTTCAATGCGAAAGAGAGTTTGATCAATCCTCCCTTTCTGAAAACCATTCTTCAACAAGAATTTGGATAGAGTTCACTACCACGCCCTTGGTGCTTGTTTCAAACCGTAGAGAGCCTTTTTGAGTCTGTATACTTGATTGCCATGCTCGAACCCTGGTGGTTGTTTGACATAGACTTCCTCCTTTAGTTCACCATTTAAAAAGGCACTTTTTACATCCATTTGCATAACGCTAAATTCGTGGTAGGCAGCGTACGCAAGGAATAAACGAATAGCCTCCAGCCTGGCTACAGGAGCAAATGTTTCGTCATAATCTATCCCTTCGCATTGTCTATAGCCTTTAGCTACGAGTCTTGCCTTATTTCTGACAACCGTGCCAGACTCGTCTTTCTTGTTTTTGAACACCCATTTCGTGCCAATAACACTTTGATGTTCAGATCTGTCAACCAACTCCCACACATTGTTCCGTGTAAATTCTGCAAGTTCTTCATGCATTGCGTTCACCCAATCCGGATCCATCAGGGCTTCTTCGACCTTTTTGGGTTCTTTGCTGGAGATAAAACAAGCCAGCATAGCATTGCCTTGTCTCGTCAATATTGGATCATTGATATCTCCTATGATATCTTCAAGAGGATGGTCGCACAACCATGTTGGTCTGATTGGTCTGACCACATTTCCTTCTCCTGCGAGGCCATCATCTTGTATGTTGTTCTCCATAGCACCCCCCTGGTGCTGAGCGTCTGGAATGACTTCAACCGGATTAACTGCTGTAGGATTTCCTGGAACGGAACCCTCTTCAGCAACTCTTTCAGCAACTGGTATCTCAGCAGCGCCTCTGCCAAGATCGTCGTGAGTAACCTTCCCTTCTCCAACAGGAATGTCCTTAGCAGTCTTCTCCTCTTCATCATCAAGTACTTCTAGAATAACTGATTCGATTAAGGTGTTAGTAGGTTTGGCCTCAGCATGATCATTAGCATCACTGGCCTGGTCAGCAGTTTGGTCCCCTGTTGTGTGCGTCTGGTTTGGATTGCAGTCATTCATAGACTTAGTCGGATCAATACACATATTCTCAAAAGAATTTAAGAATGTTTGATCATTGACATCATTAGTCTCATGATTGCTATCCTCTTTGCTTTTGTTTTCTCTGCGCACTAAAGTAGACTCATAAAAAATAACATTGCATGTTATTTCCACAATACCAGTAATCTTATTCAATACCCTATAACCTTTGTCAGTGGGATGTCCATAACCAAGAAGTACACCCTCATCTGACTTGGGTGAGAAGGTATTAAGTTTAGACCTACCGTTATTGTGAATATAACATGTCGAACCAAAAGCACGTAGATGAGTTATGTTGGGCTTACGACCATTGTATACTTCATATGGAGTTTTGTTGAATCTGTCATTGATTGCGCTCCTATTTTGAGTTTAGCAAGCGGTCATCACAGCTTCTCCCCAATACTTTCCACCTAATCCAGAATCAGCAAGCATTGATCTCACGGCTTCCTTCAAGGTTCTATTTCTCCTCTCCACTAGACCATTCTGTTGAGGTGTCCTTGCAGTGGATCTTTTGTGATTAATTCCGGCTTTTGCGCAAAAGACCATCAAGACTCCATTGCAAAACTCGGTTCCATTGTCTGATCTGATTCTTTTCACAGTGACCTCCTTGCTGTTTTGTTCTTTTAAGATCAGCTCCGGAAGTAGCATCTTTACTTCATCCTTGGTTCTTAGCAACCGAACCCATGTGTACCTAGAGAAATCATCGACCACCACTAGTGTATATAGATGTTTACTTACAGTGGGTGGAGTGACTGGACCGAAGAGATCCATATGTAGTAACTCTAGAATCCTTTGAGATGTTTCTTTTTCAGGATTTGTCTTAAAGGATGATTTGGTCTGCTTTCCCTGTTGGCATGATTTGCATATTCCTTCCTTGCGGAAAGTCTCACTGGGCAGACCTACAACAAGCTTATTTTTGGCAACGTAGTTAATAGTTTTGAAATTTAAATGATTGAACCTTTTATGCCATAGCCATGTTGTTTCCTCCTTGTTTAGAGCTAGAAAGCAGGAGTGTTGTTGACCGCTTTGCCAATCAACAATATACAGGCCACCCTTGCGGATGCCTCTTAATTTTACTTCTCCTGAAATAGCATCAGCAATAGCATAACTAGTATTCATAAAAGATACGATATACCCATTTTCACATAATTGGCTTATGCTGAGTAGATTATGCTTCAGGTTGGAAACGAGTGCCACATTGATGATTCTTAATCCGTTCCTTTCAATGCACCCTCTTCCAATGACTTCTCCTTCACTTTTGTCTCCGAACTTGACTTTGGGACCGTTAAATAGTCTTCTCATGTCTGAGAATAATTCTTCGTTCCCGGTCATATGGGCGGAGCAACCGTTGTCCAGGACCCACTTATAAGATATGCTCGTTCCCGTAGCTCGCGAGTCCTGTTCCTGCAAGTGAATCAAGTTGATTTAGGTACCCGTTTAGTGTCGGGTCCTGCAGGATTAGCGTGAAGCACAATTCCTTTCGGAACCCACATCATAGTGACTTTCAAGACTTTCGTCTTGGTTTCACTTTTTACCACTTTCTTGACCTTTGGCTTAGCATTTTTAACATTACTATATTTAGATGAAGGAAAGTACTTAGCCTTCCTTGCACTTTGAAATGGAGGTAGAATGGGCTCAGGCCTTGCATAGACGTTTCTTCTATGTAGCATGTTCTACTGATAGGTAGGTCTCACAGCATTGTACTGTGCAGGCCTTCTCTGATGAAAATTAGGATGTACTATCCTTGACTTGAAACCAGAACGCTCAGTACTCCTTGAGTTCGCAGAGTAAGGCTTAGTATATGCTCTTGGATTCCTCTGCTGAGGTCTATCAAATATGTGCTTGTTATTCATCCTTTGGTTCTTCTGCTGAGGCGTAGAATTTCATACAACATTTATCCTTGGGTTCCTCTGCTGAGGTCCATTAGATAAAGGCTTAGCAAATTCTGACCTCTGCTGAGATCCAGCAGACGAATAATTGGCTAGTTTTTAAATAGACCTCTGCTGGGATCCAATGGGCACATTCTGCGGGAGTCTATTCTTCGGCTTGGCTATCGACTTAGCAAGCGAAGTTTCAGCAGAATCTACTCCTTTACCCTTTTCAGCAGAGTTATGTCCAGCAGACACAAACAAAATTGGATTCTTTTTAGACGAATTATCATAGGGTTTTGACATTCTTTTTGATGATTCGCATCCAAGTCCAGACTTATCATAATGACGTCTTTGGCTACTTACAAGGGCATTGAGAGCAGCCTTGCTGGATGCGTCCGTGCAAATACAGTCCTCTTTGGGATTACTTTTTAAAGCATGATTCTCCTTTTCCAAAGTTTGAAATTTTTCTGACAAATGAGAGAAGTCTGCTTTTAATCTCAAGAGCTCCTCACTTTCTAACCTCAGTCCCTCGACTTCCTCGGTCAGATTTGTAACCTTGTGTTTTAGTGAGGCGTTTTCCCCAATGATTTCGTTTTTTATGTCATACAATTTTGAAAATTCTATTGACAACTTTGTCAAGTAATCTTCCTCGGAATCGAAGAATGATTCCTCCGATTCATCTATGATTGGATTGTTAGATGGGTTTGTTGGCAATACCTCAGTTTCCTCAGCAGCGAGGGCGATTCATTGGTTTGCTCAGCATCGTTGTCCGCATCAGCAAACTGATCTTCAACGATGTTAGCCATCAACACGAACAGTGATTCTTCGCTATCTTCTTCTTCTGAAGAACAGTAAAACTCCTCTTCATCAGCAATCTCCGTCCTGGTCAGCAACGCCTTGGTTACAGCTTTAGCAGCGCGTCTTTCAAATCGTTGCTTCAGGCGTTCTCTTTCTTCCCTGCTGACCTTCGGGCAGTCATGCTTCAAATGATCTGGAGAACCACATTCAAAACAAGTTCTAATTTTTCGCTCTACTGAGCGGTTAGATAATAATTGGGTCTCTTTCGCCTCTTTTTCAGCTTTCGCTTCACTCAGCATCCTCTGCATCTTTTTCATTTGTTCTTCCAGCTCATTGATCTTCAGATCAATGGGTTGTGTACCTGTACTGGAAGTACCTTCCTTTGCAGGTGATGCCGGAGCTAATCTTTCTGGTTTGAAGAAGGGCTTCTTATTCTTGAATTTGTTGTAGTCCTTCTTAGCGAAGTACGCTAGGTCTTCAGGGTTGCTAACGAAATGTGATGCGGCTTGTGCTACAACTGTCTCATTTTTCTTCGACTGCTGTATAATAAATTCGTGAGCTTTAAGTTGAGCAAATACCTCAGATGTAGTCATGCTGTTGAGGTCTTTTTCACTCAAACTTGTCACTTTAGCGAACCAGTCATCTCTTGGATATAGTTTAGAGATAATTTTGTTGTTCATCTCTCCATTGTCATACTTCTATCCAAGGTTCCTAAGTTCCCCAATGATGGTGTTGAAGTGTTCCTCCATAATTTGTATGGTTTCACCTGCACACATAGAGAAGGATTAATATTTGTCTACAGCTACCTATAGCTTGTTACGTTTCATTTGATCAGTCTCCTGAGAGGACTCACACACGTAGTTCCACATTTCCTTAGCAGTTTCAAACTCGAGTGCCTTTTTTTCATCAACTTTGGAAGGGAATCAAGAATCAGTTTCTTTGCTACGTGCTCTAGTTGAGCTCTATTTTTATCTTCATTTGTATATTCATCAAATGGTTTGGGAACCATGTCAGGTCTCGGGGATCTTGGTTCTCCTTCAGCAGCATCGTCAGCACGTCCAAGTCCTATAAAGGTGTTAGCTTTCATAATTTTAATAGGACCTCTTACATGTACATCCGCCATTTCAGGATGTATGCTCTGAAGTTGTATGAGAGCCATCTTCTTCCAAGATGAGAAGTTCTCTCTGTCATATTGTCCAAGTGAGTGATTCAACATTTTGTATGCTTTTGAAATGATTTCCTGAGCTAGACAGGTAAAACAGGGATAAGAGTCCAAGGAAAAGATAGATCAGGTTTCAAAGCGACTCAGAAGCAGTCGGTTTTTCAACCTCCTGCTCTGATACCACTTGTTGGTCCTCAAATATCAGAGTCGTCGTGATTAGAACTTAACACGAAATGCAGCGGAATAAATATACGTCACTTACACTTATCGTTGTTTACAAAATGTTTCTTAGCTCAAGTTATGATTTAAGTTAGTTTCAGATATACACTAGCAACTCAGTTGCTAGGTTTCAAATCGATTTGAACAATAAATAATAAAACAGTAAATGAACACAGGATTTTTATAGTGGTTCGATCCAAATAGATCTACGTCCACTCCTTAGCCAATATGCTAAGTATTTCACTAGAAAAGTATACAATAGTACAAGGATTCGCCAACACTTGCGGTAGGCGGCGAGCTTTCGAACCGGCCACAGCACAGCTATCCTCCGTTACTTTGCACTTCTCCGATCACAGCTCCGGTCAAGTCAAGGGCACACCTTTGTAAAACTTGTCCTTCGCTATTGAGGTTTTTATAGTTTGCCCCTGAACTCAATAAATGTGCGGCTAAAGCCCGTCAGAGTCAATCTTTTTCAAGAGTGACTGTTAGATCTTCCTAGGAAGGAAGTTATCCCAATGTTTGAAGATTCTTAACAGAAGTTCAAGAATCTTCAAGGATTAGTGTCAGATATTCAATGAAGAGACACTCTAGGTTGTTGAAAGCTTTGAATGCACTTTTTATCACGAGCTCTCAACTGACTACTTTTAACTTGTTTGCTTTTTCAAAGGAATCTCACACTTGTGTAGTTTGCGAATGTTGGTAATGATAGAAGCAGTAGTAATCTCCACTTTCGGACTTGTCTTTTATAGATGGAGATTCAAACTTTGAATCTCCATATCCGTTAGACTCAACGGCTCCTTGATCCGAGAGTGTTTTGTCTTGACATTCGCTTTTCTCTTTGACATGTACTTTCCTAACTACTACGGGAAAGTCTCGTCCTTTGTGTGAGCTTTTTGTCAGAACGACAATGAGACTTCAGCGTCCGGTATATTGCTCTGCTAGGATCCGAGTTTAGCAGCTGAAGACTCTTTTATCCTTTGATAGCTCGCTTCTCTAGCAGTTTGTCGATTGTTGATGAATGCTAATATCTTAGCATTCGATAGTTCCACTTCTTTTATCAAACAACATCTTCTCCGTGACTGCTAGGAATTTTTCTAGCACACTAGTCTATTACAACTCAATATAAAAACCTATACAGGACTTTACAGAGTATGCTAGACTATTTAGAGTTCAGCAAATGATCGACCAACTACTAAGGTTTGAGTCAACAAAACCTTTTACAAATAAATCCTAAGGGAGATTTTAGAAATAATTACCCAAGAATATTGTTGAGCTTTGATCTCACTAATTTATACTGCCTATAGACTGCTTATATTCCTGAGCAATACGACTCAACATTATTATTTTATTTGAACTTTATAAGCCTGCTGAACTTTAGTATAATAAACCACTGAGCTCCTCAAGGAATGCCACACTTCTATGCCGCATATAGTTACATGATGCCAGCCTTAGGTAGCATACATAAACCACTATCACATAAGATGCAGAAGTATTAGTACATGTAAAATTCTCAACCATAGAAAGTCAAAATGACATACAATCACATATACTTCTGAACCTAATTAGGCATAATTCTTCTATAGTCACCAGATCTTGGTTCTTTATTTAGAGTAACACATCTCACTAAGGTCCAATAAATACGTACCGACATATCTAGTAGCTAAGATAAACAACTTAAAACTTACTATTGTAAAGCTTATACCTATTAGAGTATGCTGTAAAGAAAACTTATATGTGAGCTTTTTCATGTACTTAATCTCTTTTGGTTTACTGAAATACATGTTATCACATTGTTTCTTTCTTATGATTGCATGTATTTCAATTATCTTATATTAAAGACAAAGTGGTCGATGAGCGGTCCAATTGAAGATCAATTTGTTGAGTTCTTTATAAGATATAAATTGTATTCACAACTTAGATAGTTCTGGATAAACTATCATTTTAGGTTTTATTATAAACTTGAGATAACTGGACTTGGTTATTAGATTCTACTAGTGCACATTATCACATTTAATGGAGCGCGGTGAGACGTGTTCTTCGGTTATGACTTTATGATGAATTATGGTCTCGAAAACTTTATTAATTTTTAAATGTTGATGTGATATTTAGATATATGCAAATATTTTTTTACTTTGACTTACCATGGGTAAGAATCAAAAGGATGATTCAATATTCTCCGTATCTTTGGTAACAACAATATTTGTATGTTATTTCTTTAGCCACATTAAGGCACAGTGTCCTGAACATCCAAGTTGATGACATCCTCTTAAGGAGCTCATAAGTTTTATCGTATTAAACCCTATGAGAGGAATTTATACCGATAAGATAATATTGTTCAACAGGTACTACTTAAGGATTTAAGATATTAATTAATTAATGTCAGAAATTTTAATTAATTAATGGATGGGCGTTTTCGTAAACACATGGAATCAATTAAGACAAATGGAAGCCCTGATTCGCATCGGGATAGGATGAGTGTTGCAACATTAATTCTCTAGTGGAAAGAATAAATATTTTAATTTGAAATTATATTATGGGATAAACATGTGTTTTGAATTACGGGCGGCTCAATCGTATACGCTCTAGAGATCCCTGGCCTAGCTCAATTGGAAATCCTAGATGATGCCTATAAATATGATGCAAATGTTGAGAGAAAAATATAATTCATGAGTTCATGTGCTGAACGATGGCTAAGGTTTTTAGTTCTCTTTAAATTCTACATATCTAAATTTATTTGGCATCTAAAGAGTCGAAAGATTGTTGTCCACCCGTCATATGATCATGGTTCACAGGACATAGGCTAAAAGATCTCTAGTGGAATCAATCTGCAGATTTGTATAGATATGTCAAGGTAATACTTGATTTTCTTCATTTAATTTTTAATAAAACATGTATGTGTATGCTGATGGATTTATATACTGAAAGCATTATGATTGGTATATTATGTACAAGGTTTATTGGTTAATATACTGGTAATCATAATTGTTGTATGTTCATCTCTTGTCTGAATTAACAAACATGTGTCGCAAACACAATTATCCTCTTATCTCGTCGATAGGGAGATCATACGGTGTGTAGAAGATCA
>JAPKLW010002504.1:0-50402 GCA_026898455.1 Plectranthus barbatus
TGGAGGTTGAAGTGACGTGCTCGCACTCCACCAGCCGATCAGAGTTGAAGAAGGACAAGGCCGGGAGCGGTTGATCTAGTGAACTGGTGGACGAGGCATTCACCAGCTAGAGATAGATCGTAGGACGCTTGTACCTGATTACTCTTAGTGGAATTTCCAGTGCTACGACTGGAGAGTGGACGTAGATCAGTTGATCGAACCACTATAAATCCTTTGTCTTTTATCAGCTTTCTGCATTTCATACTGATTTAAAACCCAGCACCCAAGTGCTGGTGTATATCTGAAAACTGATATAACTGTGCAAACAAGGCTAAAAACATTCTAAGTCTTGAGCTACCAGCTGACGAGCCAGTTTCCAGTCAGCTGAGTACTCAGAGTGCCAGTTGACTCACCAGCTGACAAGGTCCCAGTCAGCTGAGTAACCAGCAGAGCGCAAGAAACGAACTAACACATTTTCCGCTGCCAAGTTATACCCTGATAATCCGGGACCAACAAGTTATCATCGAAAATAACTGGAGGTCCTTTGACCTTGATGAGATCTGCAAACAGATCCTCTTCACCAGTCATGTGAGCTGAACACCCACTATCTAGGATCCACTCTCTCGACCTCTGAAGCTGTGTTGCATGATCCTGTACCTGCAAGAAAGAAATGGAATTCATTTAGGTCCCCGATCATCTGCGGGTCCTGCAGGGTTAGATCGCTGGATAATTCCTTTCGGAATCCAGACTTGAGTGATTTTCAGCTTGGTTTTATCCTTGCTGATATCATCAGTCGCCTTTCCCTTCCTTTTGAAATAATGTATGAGATTGGTTTGGGAAGGTGTGGCTGTGTGTGTATCTCCTTTGGAAGTACGCTTCCGCTGAGAGCTTCGGAAATGTTTTTCCGGTATATTGTGTTGCCTTGGTGGTCTCTGAGAGCGCGGACCACCATGGCTAGCCTTCACAGCCCTTTGAGAAAACTTGTGATTGGGCTCAGGCCTCTGATAGGTATTCCTCCTATCAGGTATTATCCTTCTCTCAGAGTTTCTCAGAGATTGGGATCCCTTGTAAGTATGCTGGTGACTGGCATACTTACGAGGTTGTGCGTGGATTCTCTTGACAGCTGGTGCTGGCTGTCGGATTCCACTGGTAGCTGACGCTGACTTCATTGCCTTAGAATTTTTCGGCTTAGTCTGCGTCCTAGGGTGTGCTGGCGTCCTGTCAGCAGAGGATTTTGCCAGTGGAGGTTTTTGTCGTGATGACTCACCTATGTATCTGGTCTTATTATTCCTGTGCTGATCAGCCATACGGGACTTACTGGTATTACCAGCTGGTGCTGATGCATTTACCAGTTTGCCCTTACCCTTTTTAGCTGTGAGTTCGGGTTGGTTTATGCTCAAATCTTTTTCAAATCCCAACCCGGATTTATCGGTAGGCTTTCTCCAATGAGATAGAGCCTTTTCCAAATCCTTGGAGCCTTTATTCAAAAAATTTATTTTATTTTCTTGCTCCAGAACGATGTTGTGAAAATTATCTCGCTCAGTTTTTGCGATTTGAAAGTTTTGAAGCAATTCAAAGTGAGACTTTTTCAGAGTGGCTAGCTCTTCACCGATTGACCTCGATTTTTCAATCTCACTGGTCAAAATAGAAATCTGATTTTTCAGCGAGGTGTTTTCGCCAGCCAAGACATTCTTTATTTCATAAAATTTCAAAAATTCTTGTTGAAGAATGTCTATAGTGACAGCTTCTGAGTCGGAGCAATGCGACTCAGAATCGTCTAGAATGTGTGGAGACATGATATGCAATGAGGGAACAGATTGTACCTCATCATCAGCAGCAAGTGCTTGTTCCTCCTCACTGTCAGCACATTCTTCATGTGCTTCCTCTCCAAAAGCTACCATCAGCGCCAGTAGCGCTTCCTCTTCTGATTCATCATCTGACTCATACTCTCCATCGTCATGGTCAGGAATATCAGGAACCTCTGTCCTGGTCAGCATCGCCTTGGCAACGGCCTTCGATGCACGCTCTTCAAAGAGCTTCTTCAGCCTTTCCCGCTCTTCTCTATCCACTTGAGGACATTCAAATTTGAGATGGTCAGGGGATTGGCATTGATAACAAGCGCGGGGAGCTCTCTTGACGAATTTTCCATCAGTTGAGCTAAGAGATACTCCCTGTTTCGACTTGGCTTTCTCCAAAAGAACAGCCAGTCTCTTCATTTGTTGCTCAAGATCTGCGATAGAGCTCTCGCTGCCTTTTGAGTTAGATCCCGACGGAGATGGGCTCTCTTTCTGCTGGTTGTGCGTCCCAGCAGGTCTGTCAGTATGGAAAGGCTTCTTGTGCTTCCACTTGAAATCCCTCTTGACGAAGTAGGCTTCGTCTTGAGTTTTGATGCTGGGAGATCCAACGGTCCGAATGGCTTCATTTTTGTTCACCATTTGGATATCCCACTCATGTGCTTGGAGCTGAGCAAATAGCTCCTTGGGAGTCATCTTGGATAGATCCTTCTCCTTAAGGGATGTGGTCTTCACAAACCAGTCCTCCTTGGGCATCTTTGACAGGATCTTTGCATTTAGCTCTGCATTCGAGTACTCCTTGTCCAAAGACTTCAGCTCGCTGACTATGGCATTGAATCTAGCCTCCATCTCCTTGATGGTTTCACCAGTCAGCATCTGGAATGACTCGTATTTGTCCACCGCAACTTGCAACTTGTTGCGCTTCATCTGATCTATCTCAGTACAGAGACTATCAATGTAGTCCCAGACATCTTTGGCAGTGTCAAATTGGAGGGCTTCCTCCATCAGCGGTTCTGGGAGAGATGATAGGATTATATCGAGAGCAACGGAGTCCAGCTGATTCCGCCTCCTGTCTTCAGCGTTCCATTCTTCTGGAGGTTTTGGGATCTCAGCAGCTGGTTGATCTCCTAACTGGTGCCTTGTCTTGGTGATCTCGATCGGCCCTTTCTCCAGCACGTCTTTCATCTCCGGATGGACGCATTTCAGCTGAATGAGCGACCTCTTTCGCCATATATCATGCTTCTCCGGATTGTAGTTCATCAGCTTCGGGACATTCATCTTGTGTACCTGAGCTAATCAACAGACAGAGAGAGTAGAGTGCAAGGAAACTTGGATCTCGGTCCTAAGCGACTCAGTGTACGACCAGTCTAGAAAGACCGACCGCGCCTGATACCACTTGTTGGTCCCGGTTTTTCAGAGTTTAAACGATACGCAACGGAAATAATATAAAGTTAATTGATTTCTTGCACGCTACTTACTCACAGCTGACAGCTGGCAACTGGTCAGCTGGTGCTGGTTACTAAGTATGCAGCTGACAACTGGTCAGCTGGTGATTTAATACTTAGAATATTTAGCCAAGTTTACACAATTATATCAGTTTCAAAACATACACCAGCACTTGAGTGCTGGGTTTTAAATCAGAATGTAATGCAGAAAACTGATAAATGACAAAAGGATTTATAGTGGTTCGATCAATCGATCTACGTCCACTCTCCAGTCGAAGCACTGGAAATTTCACTATGAGCAATCGGTTACAGGTTGCCTACGATCTATCTCTAGCTGGTGAATGCCTTGTCCACCAGTTCACTAGATCAACCGCTCCCGGTCTTGGTTTCCTCTTCAGCTCTCTTCTGCTGATGGAGTGCGAGCACGTCACTTCAACCTCCACAGCGATTTGGGTGTTTAGTTCTCCCAAGAACGTAAATCCTTCTGCGGCAAGGTTCGCCCGTAATAACTCGAGTGCTGGTGAGCACAGGAGCTGCTGTGAACTCTCTCGATGGAGAAAGAACACCAAGTGAGATCTCTAAACTTACAAGCGTAAAGCTTGAAGTCTCGTGTTTGAATAAATCAACACACGGAAAGCTTTTTGAAAAGCCTCGAAATAACTTCAGTTCTTTCGGTGGTTGAGCAGAGATATCTAATCATTCAATATGTCAACCGAGGAAGCGAGAGAGAGCCAGAGCTTTGAATGTTGGTAGTTGCGACGTATTTATAGCCGCAGGAACCGATTCAAACTTTCTAGCCGTTTGGACGCATCCGGAAAGTTGTCAGACCTTGGATGTCCTTCAGACGGCGGCAGGTATGCTTTTCGGAAAAGAGCCATACCTAAGACCGCTTTATCTGACACAGATCTCTTTGTGTCAGAACGGCTCTCTCTGTCAGTCCGAGGAATAAGACTGGTGTCTTGTGACTGATAGACTTTAAGTTATCCTTAAAGTCATCCTTTGTCAGTCGATTCCTCAGAGAATCTTCTTCTTGTCTCTACGGCGCTGGGAGAGAGAATCTGGAATTCTGCTGGTAACATCTGACTGGTAGATCATACTGGTGATCTTGTGCTGGCAGTCTCTGCTGGTGACTTGCCCTGGCATCATCAAAGTCTACCAAATCTCTAGATGTTAACACTTCTCGGAATCTCCCATGACTGGTGAAATCACCGCTGGTGAATAGTGCAAGAACACGTATTCTCCTGGTAAGGTTTGTCAGCCGCCTGCTGATGGAACCCTTCCCAACTGGTGAACAGTAGCCAGTCATAAGCACTTCTCACCTCTGGTGAACAGTGTCAGCGCGAGTCTTTGTCAGCCGCCTGCTGATGAGACTTTTCCCAACTGGTGAACAGTAGCCAGTGGTAAGCGATACTCATGCTGGTGAACAGTGTCAGCATGAGTCTTGATCAGCTGCGACTTACAACTCAAAAGCCTAAACAGGACTTTACATTTGAGACTAGAGCTATGTAGAGACAACTGACGCTGGTAGGACTTAGGATTTGATCCACCAAAACTATAATCTAAACAATTAAGCTACTGGGAAAGGAAACCTTGGACAGATTTCCCAACAGATAATAATTTGGCGACGATCAAGATGAATATTCCTTCCTTTCAGGGCAGGAATGATCCCGATGCGTATCTGGAATGGGAAAGAAAAGTGGAGATGGTGTTTGAATGCCATAACTATTATGAGCTGAAGAAGGTGAAGTTGGCAGCAATTGAGTTCTCTGATTATGCTCTCATTTGGTGGGATCAATTGGTGAAGAATCTGAGGCGCGGTGGCGAGCGACCTGTGGAGACATGGGAGGAAATGAAATCACTTATGAGGAAGCGCTTTGTGCCAAGTCATTTTTACAGAGAGCTATATAATAAGCTGTAGAATCTGAGGCAAGGTAGTCGGAGCGTCGATGACTACTACAAGGAGATGGAGATAGCCATAATTCGTGCCAATGTGGAAGAAGATAGGGAGGCAACCATGGCAAGGTTTTTATCTGGGCTGAATTGGGAGATCCGGAATGTTGTAGAATTGCAGCACTACGTTCAGTTGGAAGACATGGTGCACATGGCAATTAAAATAGAGAGTCAGCTCAAGAGGAGGGGCAGTGGTAGTAACACGAGGCAGAATCCTATAGGCTGGAGGGAATACCAGACTGGTAGTGGTTCCACATCAAAACAAGTTCCATAGAAGAAGGAGCAGCCTCGAGTCGACAAGAAACTTTTTGTCGCGCCCAGACTAGATTCCAAGGTTCAAGGTAAACCTGTTACTTCTGATAGTCGGAATCGTGATCGTAAGTGCTATAAATGTCAGGGCTATGGACACATTGCTAGTGAGTGTCCGAATAGGAGGGTCATGATGATCCGAGATGATGGGGAAGTGGTGACAGATGACGAGGCTGAGAGTGTCGATTCGGATATGCCCGCATTAGAGGATCCTGATGATAATGAGGATGAAGTGGAGATAGAAGCGCCTGCAGCGCTTAATTTTGTTATGAGGCGTGCCTTGAATGTTCAGACTACGACGCATAGCAATTAAAGCTTCAACGGATTAAAGTCGTTATTTTAATATTTTATCGGATGTTTACTACTCTTTCCGTCCCGGTGAAGTAGTCCATTTTCTTTTCGGCACGGGAATTAAGGATTGTGAGTGTAGTGGAATTAATATTTTAGTGGTGAGTGTGAAAATATTTGTCATTTTAGGAAAATGGGACTATTCTTTGGAACAAACTAAAAAGGAAAGTAGGACTACTTTAAACTTATGTTTATGTTAAACTTATGTTTGATTTTACATGTTTGCTGAAATTTCTTGTGTGCAATTATCTCTTGCATTTAGAGATCCTAAATTCTCAATTTAGGATCTTAATATAAAGTTCTGGATTGAAAAGCTTGGAATCTGTGGGATTCTCGATTGAAAACTCATCATTTAGATTCTACATTGACAAAATGAGTAGCATATATTCATGAGGGCAGATTTTCAGAGGGACTAGCAACACAGAGTTGGCAATAATCCAAACTAAAATTGTTACCAGCAACAATACATGCATTACAATTCGAACGCAGTCGCCATTAAAATCACAAATTTACATGATATAATGCAGCAGTCTTGCAAAACTTAATAACCTAAAAAAAAGAAACATAAACATCCCAACAGAAAAGATGGCACGCCAAGTAATCTTACTGGCAAGTTTCTAGTCGGACTTGAGTTCCGAATTGCCCGGCAAGATTTAATCAGCCGTCCAGCTCTGCTCCACGATCTCCCTCACTCTGCGATTGTATTCCTTCTTATTCTCGCTGAATGTCCGAGCAGCTTCAGAATTTGCAGGAGAATTTGGATTTGGATCACACAGTAGTGACTGAGAAATTGGAAAGAGGAGGTGAACTCTTTGAAACATCAAACATATTTGTCGATATCAGCATGGCAGCAAGCTGATAAAACTAATGTAAAAAACATATTCCCAACATCAAAGTATATAGACCATTGTTTTCACGTATAATTTTCCTCATAGGCTTGGGCATATAGCCTTAACGCAGGACAGGATAAAAGGAAGAATTTTAGCAGCCAAACCACAAACCATGTTTCTTGGGGTGGAGGGTGTTTACTTGAATCTTTTGTGTGTGAAGATTTACTAAAGTCCATATAATTTAGATAAGCATAACAAAACTGTTGATTCAACATTATACGGCAGGTTGTCAAGAAGGATTCGGACGATCTGATATTTTAGCCAAATGGAACCACACACAGAATATACCTGGAGTGACTACCATTGCGTGTACGTGTGTGTGTGTGTGTGTAATAGAGAGAGAGAGAGAGAGAGAGAGCTTTCCTTGCATCAATAATATGTGACAGAATAAAGATAAAATCAATGATGATGTTAGGCCATCTCCAACTCGAAACACCAAACTCAAACCCAAAATGCAGTAAACATCAAAATAACAGTAATTTATCTCCAACCCAAAACACCAAACTCAAAACCCAAAAGAATATTCTCAGCATATTCTTTTTTTTACAATTTTCTACACTTTTTAAATTCTACCTATACATTTATCAAATTTATAATTTGATCCATTTATTAATTTCATTGAAATAAGTTATTACAATATAATTAATCATTAAGGAATATGAAAAATTATTATATATTTATGAATTGAATATTTATTTTAATAATAATAATTAAATAAGTAAATAAATTAATAATAAAATTAAATTAATTAAAACTGATTTTAATAGCATAATTTAATCATACTTATCATTAATTTGAATGTAGTAAAAGTAATCCGTATAAAAAATAAAATTTATGTATATCAAATAAAATATATAAATAATAAATAGTATGAAAAAGAAATGGTTGTTTTGCAAATAAGAAAAGAAATAGCAAAATGCGTTTTGCTACAGTAAGTCAGCAAATATGCAACTTTTGAGATCTTGAGAACAGCAAAACTCAAATTGAGTTTGAGTATGGTGTTGGATTGGGGGAGAAAAACTGCAAAATATGGGTTATGGGGTTGGGTTGGAGAAGCTCTTAGCATGATGCTTAGTGACAACATTTTAAGGGGAAAAATCAACTCCCATGGTAATGCTCTTCCATTTTCTCCATAAGGAAAAAACTACCAACATTTACAAAAAGATAAAAATGATTGAGAAAATAAAGCATTACATCAAACCCAAGGAAAAGAAATATGGAAGAGTTTGAAAAATTATCATCCACACCACACAGCCACAGAGCATGTCCCTTTAACTGATAGTGTTCTTATACATAATATAAACACCCATTATTTTTAGTTTACACCCCAGCCATGTCGTAATAGTTATTTTCGATATATCTATAGACTTGAAGGGAATGAGTTAGACCTTACAACTAGCAGCCCAAACCAGCATTCAGACAAGATGTCAGACGGGATTTTTTCAGAACTGATACTATGTTATCACAGCTTTCAGCAAGTGAAAATTCACAGCATCTTTCCAATGTAATCATACCCGTAATACAAAGACAGAAAGCATGCAAAACAATTGGTTCCCACCCACAGTTCCATAATTTCTATCTCTGGAGGTTAGGGTGGGGGACTTTTCAGACATTTAAAAATAGCATTATCTAAAAGAGAGCATGATACCACTAGCAACACTGCTAAAATTAATTACATGATACCACCAACAACAAATAACTACTATGGTCAATGGAATCGTACTGAAACTTGAAAAAGCTAGCTATTATTAACTTTCACGAAACTCCATGGGAATTTTTATGCCCACAGTTCAGAATAAAAGCAAAGGAGATATTTTATAACTACATGAATCTGAGATATTACCATGACATGTAGACTTTTGATTCCATTAGTACTTAAACTAGCATCAATCATTCATTTTCTAAAAATACAAGCAATGAATGGGAAATCACTCTGCATATCAGTTGTCTACCTAAGAAATTTTAACAAGCATTTTAACTTGTTCAACCCAACAAACAACAGGATATGTACCTGGATAGATGTCAGTATAGCAGCAACATCATATATAGGGCTCCATTGATTTTGAAGAATGTCCAAACATATACTTCCATCTGCATAAACTGATAAAACAGATAAACTGTGAAGTCTAAGCAAAGGATAAGCTAGAATATGCAGTTATTAAATCCTCATGCAGTGCCTTACTATTTGGATGGAACATTCTAGAAACAAATCGAACTGTTGGTGGCTTGTTTGGGTAATCTTCTGTGAATTGAAGGGTCAACTTGAACGTTCCTGGCAAACTCAAACCATGATCATGGAGCTTAAGCTACCCGAATGAATAATGAGTAAGATGCAACATAAACATATAAAAGTTTGCAGATATTCTCTTAGCAGCCAAATGACAAGAGGAGCCTACCCCCTCGATTCCATTTTCACCTTTTCTTAACCTATACATTTGCCTTTTCTTGTGTATTAAAGCATGCAAATATAATTATTAGACAATAATGATGTATAGTATATATTGATATCGATTTCTACACATCCAGACTCATTGACAAATATAATTTTTTTGTTAGAAATCGGAATAAACGGGAAGGATAGCTTGCAGGTGGACCCTATTATTGCCATATCTGCGTATTGCCAGTTTATAAATAAAGAGAGTGTAAAATTACACAAGGTCGATACTTTGATAGTTAATTAGTGTAACTAACTCCACGTGTTAGCAATTGTGACTTACCACTCAAATCAGGTGTTCAAAAGAAACTTAAAGTTAGCATGAACTGATTGTTTGGTGAAGCTTTGGAACTAAGAAGTTAGTATAAATATTACAAATGTCCAATAAAGACAAAATTCTTGTCATTATGAGACGTACGAAGCCAGCAATTCTGCTATAAATTTATAGTGTCTAATCATCTTAGTCATGAAAGCACCTGATATATTAAACAGGCACATCAAGCACCGTAACATTCCATGAATCTACAGAAAGAAAAATTGAAGAATATATAGCATGCAGAACAAATAGGATATCAAATGTAAAAAACAAATGCACAAGTACACCATGACAAGAATACTAGAATAGCTGGGTGTCAATATATGACTGAGCACGAGAATAACTAACCTCCATCCCATGGTGTATCATCAGGACTGCAATCCACCCAAGAAAAGAAACCAAGAATCAGCTCAATGAACTGTACTTTAAAATTAGCAAATGAATTACAGAGATTAAAAAAACTTTGAATAAAACAAAGCCATGAACAAGCATTGAAGTGATGCAAAAGTACAAAAACCAAATGCAATTCAACACAAAAGAATTTCCTGCTTGACCAATGTGTACTAAATTATGAACTAACCCAAATATTACAGCATTCCAGAGCATAATGTTGTTTTCTTGCGGAGCCCCGCTGATACCAGCAGGTGGGTCGTTCTGCAACCTCTTGAAGTCCCTCATCAATCTCTTCCTAGCTGGAGTGGACATACTATTGACTGCAGAACACAATGATCAACTACCTCAATCAGCTGGAGCATGATCAAATCTAAACGATTTAATAAGTTACAAACCCTTTGTAACCTTCCAAAATCAACGAGATCATAAGAATTAATTCAGCTAACCATTACAACAATCATCATACAACACTGAAAAAAAAATCCAAGAACAATAAACATAGTGTGAGAAGATAATTAAAAAAAAAAAGTGAGATTATGACATCTAGGGCACACATATCCAGCACCTGGCAGCAATAATCCTAAATAATCATCTCCAGCCCACAATAGTAAACTATGCTCTACACATCCATACTACCAATAAAAGAGAAATACGTAAATCCAGCAGCAGCTTAAGAAATGAAATATATGAAAAAGGGGCAACAGATAAAAGGGATTCTCCTCATCAAAAATAAAATTCCTTGAATGAAAAGATCTAATTACCAATCGATTGATTAAAATCAGAAAGAAACGGTCATATATTGACATACCCTTCTCAGTGAAGCCTTGTTGGAGCAGAAGGATGGAGCTGGAGTGAAGAAAATGGAAGATAAAGAGGAGAAATGGAATATTTATTGAAGTATGGCGTGTAAACACATAATTTGTGTTTGTATAAATATATGGACATATTATTTTGCTTGATTTGGGGTGGGGTGAGTCGTGACTCGTGACTCAGAGAGGGGTCCCCACAATCTCACTGTCACTCACCATTCACGCCATTGTCTCTCTCAGCTGGCCCTCTTCTTCAGGGGATAAATCTTTGGATTTTATTATTTTTTTTTGGTGATTAAAAAGAACAGACAAAATAGAATAAGAGATGGTGTGATAAGATTAGGGATGTCAATAAAACCCGAAATCGATGGGTCGGCCCGAAATCGGTGGGCTAAAATGCGGGTTAGGGTAAAAAAATTTCAACCCGAAATTATTTTTAACCGAACGGGTTGGCGGCCCGAACGGGCTGAGCCCGGTGGGTTGCGGGTCGACCCGTAGGTCCGGCAATATTTAATAATATATTTAATAATTTTTTATTTATTATTTCTAATATTATTTACATCCTACTATACCCATTAATTATATATCTAATTCCCTATACCTTATTTTCCGTTACACAAAATCTCATCAATCTCTCCCAATGACGTAGTCCTTTACCCTCAAATTGAAAAATCTCTCATTTCTTCCTCTTTCACTGTCTTCCACTCGTCACTCTCCTAATTAGCGTACGTACTCATTTCTTCCTTTCAAGAACCTTTAGCCACTCGTTGTTATGTTCACCCAAGTAAAAACTATATTAAATTTTTTATCATTATTTTATCATTTTATACGTTGAGAAATGTACTTCTATTACTTAAATTAGTTGGTATATAAGGATTGAAGTTTTTTTTTTCTTTTCAAACTATGATTATCCACTTATCACTATTTTTTTGTAAAGATATTGTTATTTGATGTCTTTTATTTATGTTGGTTCATCATTTTCTTTTTTTATTTTGTTTTAGGGGTTGTTAAAATATTTTAAGAAAATTTTTACAAAAATAAACTCGTAAATATTGCCAACCCGACGGGTCAGCCCGAAAACCGGTGGGTTAGGGTTAGGTTCAAGAATTTTTAGCCCGATAAAAATTCAGCCCGATTCAACCCGGACCGAATAGTCCGCAGCCCGATAGGGTTAGCCCGAAACCCGACGGGTTAGCCCGATTGACATCCCTAGATAAGATAGTCTCTCGCAAAAAAAAATCAATTATTAAAAGACTTTTATACATTATATTTAGAGTTGAAAATTCAAAATACCCATTTAGCCTAATACACATAGCAAAAATACCCATTTCTTATAACACATATCAAAAATACCCAAAGTACACTTTTCAGACATGGCAGTCTACTTTTTCAAACAACAATGAATTTTGATTTAATTTTAATTCGCTATATGATTTAAAATAGTGGAAAAGGAGTATCTGATTTTAAAAAAATGTGAAATAGAAATTATTTGGAATAATATATTTTCGGAAAAAAAAATTAAATAGCGGATCAGACCCGGATCAGACCCGGATCAGACCACCAACCTACCCGGATCAGACCTAAATCGGGTCGGGTCGGTTTCGATAGAACTGAAACCGACTGGAATCAGATCAGACCTGAACCCGCTTAGGATCCGTGTGTTTACCCAAAACCGACCCGGGTCGGTATCGGTAATGCCGATACCGACCCGATACCGACTCGGTCATAGATCTGAAAAAAATATTTGACCACGCGAGAACCCCTATTTTTCCCCATTTGCTCACAAAATCTGGTCTGATTCCCTTTCAAACTCACGAAGCCGACTACCCCCATCCATTCAAACCACCTATTCCAATTTTAACAAAACACATGGTCGCCGCACAAGTAAGTTCCTAATCCCACTCCTTCAAATTATCTTTTGAAATTGTCGGTTAAAATTTCGAAAATAAGAACATGAAAATTTTATTGAAATTTTATAAATTTGAATAAATGTATGCATAGAATGGAATGGGTGTATGTTAAATTTGAATTATTTACATGTTTGGAATCAATAATGCCGAATAGTTGATATAATTTGTTGAATTGTTTGGTTGAGATTGTTGAATTATTTAAATGGATTTGTGTGTGTAATTCGATTGAATTATTTGGAATTTTGTTGATTTTGTTGGTCGAATGAAATTTGGGAATTCTATAATAATTGTTGAATTAATGTCGAATGAAATTTGGTGGAATTTGTTCAATTTATTGAATTAATTTATTTTGGAATTTGTTGAATTAATGTCGATTGAATTAATTTATTTGGAATTTGTTGAATTTATTGAAATTTGGTGGAATTTGTTGAATTTCATTTGGAATTTATTGAATTAATTGTTTTGAATTATGCATTTGGTTGAATTTGTTGAATTATGAATATTGTTTAATTAAATTACATGTTAAATTGGCGAATCTTTCATAATTGTTGCATTTTGTGTTTGATTTTTGCAGCCACAGTGGATTAGGCCCTCTTTTCGTGGTCTAATTACTAAAGTGAACTTATACACTAAAGTGACCACCTTAGAGACTATTAGTGATACATTATATTCGATAGGAGGTGATGGGTTGCTTAATCAATTTATTAATGGGCCCTTTGGTAATTTATTAATTTGGAAAAAAAATGGTCCTAGTGCATCGCAACCATTGATAGAGCTATTAGGCTTTCAAATTACTAGTGAAGCCCCTAATGCTTTATGCTTTTTTATTAATAGGCAGATTATAGAATTTGGAGTGCCCGAATTTGCATTAGTTACTGGTTTTGTTTTTGGTTCTAGCGCTTTTGATCCCTGTGCCGATCATGATCCTTCTAGCACTTCGGTTTTTCGTACAGTTTGTGGGGGTAAGAATCTTAGCGCTAGAGAATTATTGATGATTTTTAGGAATAAAAAAATAGAACGCACTAATCATGGTTTGTACTTGAGGGTGGCCAATATATTAGCAGCTTGGAATTTTGCTTTAGGACTTTCCGAAAAAAGAAAGATTGAGAGTTGGATATATGTTCTGGTTGAGGATTTGGGTAGGTGGGGTTCATTTCCATGGGGGGCATATGCTTTTCAGTGTTTAAATTATTATTTAGACCTTGCCCCTAGCACAGCAGATCAAATCAGTGGTGGGAGCTTTATTTTAGGCGGACCCATTTGGGCATTACAGGTATAACTCTAATTTAATTTTGTTAATTAACTAATTCTTACACCTACAAGAGTGAAATCTTTTATGATATGTTTTGTAGGTTTGGGCCTATGAGGCCATTCCTAAGTTGGGTCGTGCCTGCGCTATTTTTCGAAGGCCTGATGCACTCCCTCGATTTATGAAATAGGAGTTTACAAGGCCGGATACGATTGATTGGGGGCAATTCTTCATTCAAGATGAGGTATGTAATTTGTTGGCTATCTAGATTAACCGTTAATCTTTTTCTAATTGTAAGTACTTTAATTCACAGCTTGAAGTGAGTTCTAATTTGGAGGCTTCTTCTGCCGAGAAGGAGAGGTTATATTTTACTTCTGCGGAGATGGACAATCCGATTGGGGTACAGTTCCGACTCCCATAAAATCCAGTATTGGGTGCAGGACGCGGTGTAGGACGTGGTGCGGGTCGGGGTGTAGAAGAGGGTGCTGGACGGGCTGCAGGTGCAGGACGGGTTGGGATAGGAGCTGGTGGGGAGTTAGAGGGAAGATCACCGTCGGAGACTGCTACACCGTCACGTAGACGCACTCGGGCGAGGCATCATACACATTCTTCCAGTGGGGATTCCCGGGATACTAGGAGACATCGTCCATCTGGCAGTATATTGGATAGTATCCGGGCTGTTATTCATGAGGCACTGACAGAGAGGGTGATCCCCCATTGTTACAGACTTATTCCGTGCATCTAGATGTCGTCATTGCACAGATGTAGATGATGCAGCCTTCAGAGAGGTATTGGCTCGTGATAGGAGTCGTGATTGGAGCCGTAGGGCTCATATAGAGGAGATGGAGAGGACGACGAGTGTACATGGTGGTGAGTCCAGTAGGAGGCCGGAGGAGCCGGATAGGAGGAGTGTACCCTTTGCTGAGACCAGTACGAGGATGGAGGGGTCGGATAGGAGGAGGAGTGTATCTGGTGGTGAGACCAGACAGAGGCTGGAGGAGATGGAGATGCAGAGGAGGGATACGAATCTTGCAAAGGGTAAGAGTCATGCAATCCCTGATGAGGAGTGTCATAGTGTTTCTGGCGAACGGGATCAGGGGGTTGTTTTCACAGACAGTTCTGATAATGACGATTAGGGATGTCAATAAAGCCCGAAACCGATGGGTCGGACCGAAACCGGTGGGCTAAAATGCGGGTTAGGGTAAGAAATTTCCAACCCGAAATTATTTTTAACCGAACGGGTTGAACCCGACGGGTTGGCGGCCCGAACGGGTTGAGCCCGGTGGGTTGCGGGTCGGCCCGTAGGTCCGACAATATTTAATAATATATTTAATATTTTATTATTTATTATTTCTAATATTATTTATATCCTACTATACCCATTAATTATATACCTAATTCCCTAGACCTAATTTTCCGTCACACAAAATCTCATCAATCTCTCCCAATGACGTAGTCCTTTACCCTCAAATCGAAAAACCTCTCATTTCTTCCTCTTTCACTGTCTTCCACTCGTCACTCTCCTAATTAGCGTACCTACTCATTTCTTCCTTTCAAGAACCTTTAGCCACTCGTTGTTATGTTCACCTAATTGAAAGCTATATTTAATTTTTTAATTATTATTTTATCATTTTATACGTTGAGAAATGTACTTCTATTACTTAAATTAGTTGGTATATAAGGATTGATGTTTTTTTTTCTTTTCAAACTATGATTATCCACTTATCACTATTTTTTTGCAAAGATATTGTTATTTGATGTCTTTTATTTATGTTGGTTCATCATTTTCTTTTTTTATTTTGTTTTAGGGGTTGTTAAAATATTTTATGAAAATCTTTACAAAAATAAACTCGTAAATATTGCCAACCCGACGGGTCAGCCCGAAAACCGGTGGGTTAGGGTTAGGTTCAAGAATTTTTAGCCCGATAAAAATTCAGCCCGATTCAACCCGGACCGAATAGCCCGCAGCCCGATAGGGTTAGCCCGAAACCCGACGGGTTAGCCCGATTGACATCCCTAATGACGATGCTACCACACAGCCCCTCCCAGGGGATACTGGAGGGATGGGTACCCAGCCGGACACTCTGTCTGTATCCTTATTAGCATATGATATTGAAGATTTGGTAAGTATAATTATTTGATTTCATTTATGTATTTATTTGGTAATTTTATTTATGTTTTCATTCTTTTTGCAGCCGAACGATGGACGACCTTGGGGGATTGAGATAGATGTGCATTTGAGATATAATGCATGGAGAGCTGGTCATCCCGAAGCTGTCAGAATCCAAAGAAATGGTCCGTGGCAATTCTCGCAGAAATATTTTGCCTTCGTGGAGAACTTGAGCAACGATTTGGCTACAGATATAATAGAGCCGTATATTCCTGTTCTACAAAGGAGATTATACACGGCTCATCCGGAGACGAATGTTCGGGTTATCTCACCACGATTCTTTGTAAGTGAATTATTCAATCACAAATTATTATTGTATATATTATTTAGTAATATATATTTAATATTGATGTTCTATATTGTATCAGATTTTGATGAAGCATCATTATAGTGGAGATAAAGCACCTCGCCTGGAGCCAGATGACCTATTGGATTTCGCTAGAGGTAAAGATACTCAGGTCTCAGTAGATTGGAAAGCTGCAGATACGGTAAGTAATTTAATATTAAAATTTAATTCAATATAATATTATTTTCTATAAGTAGTTAACACTTGTTTATGATTTTTTTTTTGTAGATTGTGTTACTTGTATTACTGCGCACTAACTGGGTTGCTGTCAAATTCAGTATAAAAAATCATACGGTGCAGATATATGATGCCTATTTAGCAGATAGAAGCCTTGATGAGCGTACCAAATTGGGCAAAGAATTGGCAAAGATGACAAACAAGATGAAGCATTATCTGATAGCCATAAACTATTGGCAAGATAACATTTTCCGGCTTGAGAAAACATCTGTCAACCCGCCAGAGATCCGATGGACATCACTTTTCCACGGGATGATGAAGAAGCAAAGCGGAACTTATACGCTAGCACATATTGAGATGCTATTGTTTCGACGTCCGACCCGAGCTTGGATTGAGAGCGATGCGGGCACCTATCTTTATCTTACTTTTGTAGCATTAGGATTATTTGAATTTAGTTCCGATGATTTTGATTGAACATTTTTTAGGTAATGATTTTGAATGAACATTTATTAGTTTATGATTTTGATTGAACATTATTCGATCTAACTTATTTGTGTGAAATCTTATAGTGCACCAAACTTATTTATTGAAGTCATGAAATGAGCATAGCACTAAGTACCAAACATTACAATTCAATGATTGTCCTGGACCCTATCAGGACAATTTCTTTTTGTATGAACATCTGATCTACAAATACTACAACGTTTAGGTGCACGATGTCTGCTAGTAGACGATTGAGAATGCTCTGCACCAGAAGGACGTCGACTGTTCCTTGGCCGACCTGCTTGACGAGTTATTATTGGCGACATAACAACTACTGATGCTGCTTCAGATGACACATCCCATTCATTTTGAGGGGGGAGAGGAATAACAACCCCACCATATATCTCACGCCATGTCTCGGTCTTGTAGTAGGGATATATGTAGTCATACAGATACAATCCATATGTCCTATAAAACAAAACCACAAACTATTAGAGGTTAAAATTGAAAAGTAAATAGTGACTAAACTTCATACCGAATTGCAGCTGCTGCATGAACGCAGGGCATCAGATCGAGTTGAAACTCACGACAGTCACAAAAATTAGACTGTAAATCCACATTCCAAGTTCGGGTGCCTTCATTGACCTTGAAGGCATGTTGCGATGTGCGAACCACGTTGTATGAGCGTGCTTTCTCCACCAAAGGTTCCATCTTTGCTACAGCCTCCTCTGTCAAGTCATCAGTCCAATTAGCAGCTTTGGCACGTCGCTGGTCGAACCAACTCTCGACAATACTTCTGTACGCTTCTAACAGCGAGCAGATTGGCAAACAACAAGCATCTAGCAGTCTTGCATTGAAGACCTCGGCCGCATTTGAGGTCAAGAAACTATACCAGCGGACAGGGCACTTCGATTTAGCCCACTTTTCAGGTCCGACATCCATTAACTTGTCGTATGCTGCTGGATTTGTAACTTTCATTTGCTCCATAGCCTGCTTAAATATAGTCGGCCGATACGCATACGCAGCAGTATGGTACAACGGAACAATGTTCGGACGAAAGCTGCTTAATTTATTCTGTAAATGATAAAAATGTAACGCCCCGTATTTTTCCAGCCTTTTATTTAATAAATTACGAAGCAAATGTCGCTACAACCAATGTATTATTATTAATATTTTCAAGCGACTTCTCTACGACATCCGAATTATAGCCGCGAGGACAAATAGTGTAATTCGATAAATAACTCGTGGAGGACGATCGGAATAACTTATTCGACTCGGTAATATTTAATACTATCGTAGCAACGCGATTGGGCCGAGTTAATTATTTAAGCCCAGCATTTTTATTTAATTGGAGAATTGGGCTAAGAGGACTCTATTTATTTAATATGTTGGGCCAAATTAAATAGGAGCCCACATGAGAATAAATAAAATAGCCCAACTAATTAATTTAGCAAGTCCATGTATATTTCCTTATTTAATTCGTAGTCATCGAATTAATTATCGAGATGAGGATTATAGTCCGGAAAATAATTATTTTAACACCGGCGAGATATATTATACCGATATTACCTCCGAGGCGAATTCCGGAGTTTAATTCCATTAAATGGGATGCCCAACATTTTCGACACACACATATATATATACACGAGATGATGATCGATTTTAATCGCGAGCCAATGGATATATGATCGAGTTGTTGGAATAATTAATTCTCTACTTATTGATTTTATTAGCCATATTATTCCTATTTTAAAGATGAGAATTTAATTAAATATGGGAAGACCCATATTATTATTTTATGCCCAAATATTCATACGACGTCCGATTGAGACGATTCGAAATGCCAAGGCAAGAGATCGAAGAAAGAAAAATTGTCGTATTATTTATTTAATTATTGGATTGCAAGACCATAGGAAAATAATTTAATTAGTGATCATGGGATATATTATCTCAACCAATTATGTAGAGAAATGATTACTCTACCACCTACATGGAAAATTACCCACAAGGGTAATTGGTGGAAATGGGAATTTGAACCACTTAAGGGCAAATGTGGAAAGTAGGGTGGTTATCATTACAAGCTCTCAATCAAACCATGCAAAACTAGTTGAACACTCCACCCTCTCATAATCCCTCACCAAGATCGACACACCCTCTCCATTTATGTTGAAATCTTTTTATTTTATTTCTTGTAAATCATTTCACCCTCTCCACTCCATCTTCTCCAATAATTCCCTGCAACCTTTCTCTCTCTAAACTCCATTAAACCTCCATTAAAACAGCCCTTTGAAGCTTCCATATCCCACCCTTCCCCCACCTTTTGAGCCTCCATTTTTACATAAAGCTTATCTCCTCAACCTCCTCTACGCAATGACGTAAGAAGCCCTATGATCGGAGCACATTGACCTCAAGCACGAAGTGGAATCAAGCTTCAAGTAGGAGAAACGTAATCCCCACGAAGAGAGGAGCAAGGATATGCAAAGATCTAAGCTAGAAGACGTTGGAAGCAACTCGAAAATTTGAAAGAACTATTGTGGCGATTTTCTCCCTTCAAGTAGACAATTTCTACACTCCCTATGACTTCCTTGTTATGAATATGTGATTGCATGTAGGATCAAGAAGTCACAAATTAAATTTTTAAGGGAGATGGTTTAGATGAGCATGCCTAGGCCTAAGCTTGACATATATTGCATATTAATGAGCATAGAGCACATATATATGATTGCATGTTAGATCAAGCTTGAGAATCATGACCTTTCATGTTTAAAGTTGATATTCAAACTTAGATGGGTCTGAAAATGATATATATGAAGCTTGGGGATGAGATAATGGCATGTATGTTGAGAAATTATGTGTTGATGAAATTTGAGAGCATGCCCTGTTTTGGACAGAGATTAAAATGAGTACGGCTGATTACTGGATGGTTGGATTGAGTTGATTTTAGAACTGTATAAACTAGAATGAGTTATGAATCTGTAGAATTTAGAATTTCATGAATCGGAGTTGTAAAACTCGAGTTATAAACATTTTAATAACATGTGGCAGATTCTGGCAGTTTAAATTGCACGGCCTTAAAAACATATTTCTGCACTTTAGAAAAATCTGATTTTTATAATATAAACTCTAGACATGTTAATTAGTAAAATGTATAAAAATCAAGTCATTTCACTTAGTGGATTAATTATTAAAAATTCGGGAAGTTGACTCCTGAAATCTGAAAATGCTGAAACTTAACTAGGAAATTGCTTATGTTAGGCTTCACCGTTTTTGTATGAAAATTCATTTTAACGAACCGTCACTTCGAGCACGTGCACTTTAAAATCTTGTTTTTTTTATAAAATTAAAATCAGCCCCATTAGATGTCTAGATCAGTTTTGTTGTTATCTTGAAAATGGACTAGTTAACTAGATAATAACTCATATTGTGGACTTAGAATAATTTGATTAATTTCCAGATTTCACTAAAGTATTCTAAGGCCTAATTGTATAATTGGTTCACTTAGTTAATTAGAAATAATTGCTTTAGGGTAATAATAACTTGTTATCTAGATCACTAATTCCATTACCCTTAATTAATAACCAATATAGCAATTTGGTATGAACTTGTTAACTAGCTTAATAATTTGACTAAGTTAATAAATCTTGTTAATAAGATAAAAACTTAGAAGTCTTGAAATCTTGTTCCTTATACTTTTCGAATTGCATAATTTTTAATTGGGTAAATAATTGAATTAAGAGCTTAGATAATTATTTTAAGTCATAAACATTGTAGTAATTTATTCGAACTTTAATTAGGTACTTTAATCTCCAAGAAGGAAGCGTCAACTAGCGGTACTAAGTAATTGGATCCATCGAATCATTTGAGGTGGGCACTACTTTATCCTATCAAATGGTTTTTGCCAAATGCTTTTCCCAAAATGATTCTTTGTTTTAAAGGCATGTTACACCGCAAAATGTTTTGGCACCGTATGATTATGATGATATGAATTGGTGGATGAATGATATATTTGGAGATGTGTTGGATCGGGGAAGTGGCTACCCCCGTGGTATTGTAAGCCTAATGCATTAGCCCGGATAGTAATAAGACTACCGGTTGGGTAAGGGTGACTAAACCTTACCGGGTAGATAGCGAGTGGCCACTCCTATCTTACCCCTTGTGATTATGTGGATCATGTTATATATGAAATGTTGATATGTTGGGAAAATGATTATGTGGTGCCTAATTGAGTGGGAGCTCCCAAGTGAGGAAAATGTTTTGTGCATATACATGAGGCTTTCAATAAAAACTTGTATTATGCATGAGTGTGCGGTGTTTTCATGATATATATATATGTATTTGTTTTCGGGACACCGTGACCACTGGGTACATTCGTGTACTTAGCCCCTATGTGCGTTTTCCCTGCATGTAGGTACCGATTGATGAAGGTGAAGGTGACGTTATGAGGAGGGGATCGAAGGAGAAAACCGAAATGGATTCATATTTGTTTTAATTATTCGGTTTGTACTAATTTCGAATCCATGTTGCTTTTGATCATATCTTTTGAATGGCATGTATTGCACCCCTATGATTACTTGGATTTATGATCTAAACTTCTTAAATCTCATTTTGTACTAAGCTCTCAAATACTTGAATGATTGATTCGCACTTCCTTTAAATCTTGATATGATTCGAATTCTTGAAGGCTTGATTGATTAAATGCTAGTTCTTGAAACCTCTTATTATTCCTATGGTTCATTCTTGCCAAAAGCATGCTAATTGTTCTTGTTCTCCTAGCATGATTTAATTCATTGGTTATGGTATCGAAGCGACGAGCTATGTCTTCATACATAGCCTCATTTGTACTTGCATTCTAAATTGAAATATGCCCTTTTGCATTCTTTCAAGCATGACTTAAAATATAGTTCCATCATGCTTCTATAAATTATTTGACTCCATTTTCCGCTGCGAACTATTTATCTCTTTTCCTTTCAAGCATTTGTTAACTTTTGGCCTCATCATGCTTGTAACCATTTAATTGATTCTAATCTCCGCTGCGAATAATTTATTTAAACCTCATTATCTTATTTCGTTTTTGATCGATTATTTACTTGCTTCCGCATGATTAAATATTTCTTTTTAAAACCACAACTTCCCTTAGCGTGCATTGTGTCGCACGTGGGACTGTCGCATAGGCCCGGTTTGGGGGCGCGACAAAAAACAAAGCCCGTGTGCGGTACCTGGATAAACAACGCTCATAGCATTCGAAATGCTAATGTGTTGGTCGGATACGATCAATAATTGATCGTTGCATCCAAAAGCCATCCGGAGTCGAGTCATAAACCAAATCCAAGACTCGTCATTCTCTATCGGGCCTACACCGATGGCAAGTGGGAAGACCTGTGCATTACCATCTTTGGTAACAGCAACAAATAAAACTCCTTTTATTTCTTCCCTTCAAATGAGTTGCATCGACAACAATAACCTGTCTCAGGGAAGACTCGAAAGCAGTACGACAAACACCCAGTGCCAGAAACAAGTGGCGAAAACGTCCATCGGAAGCAATATCAAGATCTGTCAGCGTCCCTGCATTATACTGAACAAGTACCTCGAGGTACCTCGGCAGCATCTTGAAAGAATCTTCGACACCACCATACAACATCGAAAGGGCTGCGTTCCGTGCTTTAAGCGCAGAACCATAAGTCGTCTGGATGCCAAAACTTCTTTGCAGCTCGGCCATAATCTCACGCGGTTTGATGAGTGACCCTTGCCGACGCATCTTCCTTGCAAAATAAGCAGCCACGGCTTTCGAACGAACATTACGTGCTCCAACTCCAGCAAGATTCATCCTGCAACTATGAACAGGTTTGAACTTGCGTACAATCCAACAGTGAGCTTTGCACGTAGCACGTATACCAAACGAACAACTCTCATCTCGTTTGCACTTGTACTCTACACGAGTACTGTCAGACCGGGTGACTTTAAATTCTTGTCTCTGCTCCATATGCCAGAGACCAACAGCAACAAGCAGATCATCTCTGCTCCAAAATATGGCACCCTCCGTCAACTCCTGGTCCAGTATGGCTGCAACATCTCGCAGAACGGGTGAATCAAAAGTATCCAATGGAATGACTGGAAGTAACCAATTATTTAATTGGACTTCCAAACCTTCTGGTAGAGGATGAGCCGGCAACAGATTTGAAACAAAAGCATTCATACCACCAACAGATTGCACACAGGCAGAAAATTCAGCCACAGTACAATGCATTAAAGATTGGTTATTATCCTCATCCTCTGACTCGGACGAGTCTTCAGCCTCCTCCTCATTATCGTCATCATCAGTCTCCACTAAACCACCACCCTCATTTAAGTCTGGAATATGTGAACTCCCCGCTTGCACCACCTTCGAAAGGTTGATTAAAGAACATAGAAGAATCGAACCTTTGAAGGTCCTCCGAACATGGACTGAAAGTAGCATTCGGCGGTGGACTAAAGGAAGATATGAACGGTCTGTATGGGGATGGCTCCCGCTGAGAACTCCCAACACCAATGTTGATTGCATTGTTGAAAACAACATAAACGTTGGGCTCTAAAAAAACAGAGCAAAGCCGCTGCAGATCATCATCCGTCGACAACAACGATCTTACATTTCTTCCACTACGACTCTGGGCAGTATAATAGAGATTATACTGAAATTGAATATTTTCGGAATCCAGAAGCGATTGGATGCTATTTCTTAGAAACTGTATGGAAAGATTGGTCATTGGGATGTAAACCAACCTTTCCTCTCCACCCACATAGATGGATGAATCATCAAATTGCCCATTGTAGTGAACAAATATAGTGCACCAATTATCCATTTAAAAAGGAGGGAATTGAGAAAATGGAGAGAATATGGAGAGAATAAGGAACAAATGTGTATAGTGAATGTGTATGCTTCGTCTTTGGCAAATGAATTGGATTTTATAGACAAACCAATCTCAATTATTTTCACGAATTGATTGGAGTAGTCAAATACAGTAAATGACTATTTACTCATCAGTATTGCAGTGTACGCAAAATTTCTATCCACTCATGTAGTCAAAAAGAAAATTGATTTGCATGCATTATTCATGTCAGTATACTTTATGAGCTTATTTCACCAATATTGTATGTAAAAAGTTGGGAAAATAATGCACATAGGACAATAATGCATGAAAATAATCGATGTCATGTAATTTTCACGTCAGATTTTTATGACTTTATTGGACCGAATACCCTGAAAAAGGTAGGAAAAATTATGGATATGATTAAAAAAAAAAAACTTGAAACCGACTGAAACCGACCGGGAACCGACTGGATACCGACCCGGAACCGACCCGGGTCGGTATCAAATCGGTTCCAAGTCAGTTTCAGTCGGTTTCAAGTTTTTTGAGTTGGGCTCGGTCTGTTTCGCGAGTATGACCCGAATCAGACCGAATCATGCCCCGAATCAGACCCGGATTCAACTGCATAATATGATTTTTCATTTTTTTTAAAATCTGAAACTAATATCTTTATTACAAAATCTATTTTAAGTAATCATATCATTATCATGTAAACAATGATTGAATCAAATTTGACAAAACCCACTTCCCCATGTAAAAATTTGTACTTTTGGGTATTTTTGATATGTGTTATAACAAATGGGTATTTTTGCTATGTGTTTTATCAAAATGGGTAGAAAAAAATATTTCCACTTATATATTTAAATAAAAATAAATTATATTCCATTACATTATTTTCTTTAGAAAAATACATCATTTACTAAATATAAATAAATCATTTGTTAAATAATTCAATCAAAATATATGAATAGATTTAAGTTCCTCCAAAAATATGGTGAATCCATTTTGTACAAGTTTTAGCAAAAAATATACTCCATCCATCCCACTCATTAGTCATATTTTCTAAGATGGAAAAATTCCCTTCACATCAATAAAATATTAATTCCACTATACTCTCACACATTAATTACTGTATCAGATCAAAATGGGATTAATGACCCAGGACTAATAAATAAAATTGTGTTAGGCACATCTACAAAAGGTGGTTTGAGTTTTTGCAAATTTTTTGATTTACTTTAAAATGAAGTGAAGCTCAATAGTAAGAATGTTGCTCCGCTGTTACACAAATTCGGTTGTTGCTCTGCGGGATTCAGGTTCGCTTTTTCCATATTCATAAATAGGGCAACAAGCCCGCTGACTTCCTTGCGAGACAGGGCCTTCATGCTACTGGTCTCACTATTTTTGACAGCTCTTATGCACCGACCTATCTTTCTGCATTGGTTCAGATGGATCAATTGGGGTACCCAACTTTCGTTTTCGTTATGTTTAGTTGGTTCACCACAATTGATACTTTTAATGTGTTCGGATTTCATGTTTCATTGGTTTTGGATTTATGTTTTGCTTGGGATAGTCACTTTCGGGCTATCTCCAAATTGTACACATTCTAGATCTAGCTTGGTTGGACAGGACATGATATTGTACAGATCACAGATTTTGCATTGACCATGTTCAGTAATGGTCATGCCGGATTTTTATCATGATATATACAGTTCGGGGATCACTGTCTAATCCCCCACCCGCTTTGGGTGTTTAGCTTTAAAAAAAATCCAAAATATATGGGGATGAGATGATAAATCAATAAATCTGAGATTAAAGTTTGACAGGTTGCTCTGGTGAATTAATTTAATATTTTATTAGTATTTTTTTAATATAATTATATTATCAATTCTAATAATAAATATTATATTTTTTTTAGTTAATTATTAAGTTATATAATTATGTTTAGTGCAAATATTTTTTTAATAGATAATTAAGTCATTAAAGATTATTAAGTCATAAATTCTTAAGTTATATAATTATATCTGGTGCAAATATTTTACTCTAGATATTCAAGCCATTAAAAATTATTTAATCTTAAAATTGAAATATGTTCAAATAATAACTAAATAAAAATCTATGAATTGCTCAATCTACTGGAAACAGGTTGGTCGCCCGCTGCCCTTGGCCTTGGCTGCTCTGCCCATTTTGGTGGTCAGTTGCGCTAGTGCGGCACAAGTCCTTGTTGCGGGACTGCAATCTGCAACCCTTCCACGAGGCTGATTGAGATAATGTTTTTGTATCTAAATCTTAAAATTCGTCGAGTGATAGTTGGGTTTTTAACTACTTAATTTATAGGGGTGGCAAATGGGTCGGATTCCGATCCGATAATAACAAGCGACACGTCAATCCGAATCCGATTCGTATATTTTTGCAGGTCAGAAATCTCAACCCGAATCTGACACGTTTATTTTCATGTCGACCCGAAACTGATCCGAAATAATCTGTTTAATTATTTTCAAAATTAAAAAAAAATGTGTTAATCATTTTAAAAATTAAAAAATTGTGTTAATTATTTAAAAAATTAGGTTTTAGGCTATTATTTATTTATAAATTTTTATATAATTATTATTATTTATATTGGTGGGTCAAATGGGTTTGCAGGTCAACCCGAGATTGACCCGAACCCGACACAAAAATTAAATGGGTTGATGGGTTCAACCCGAAACTGATCCGAAAATTAAATGAGTTGACCTAACCCGTTTCTTTCGTGTTAGGTTCGTGTTGGGTTGGAGATTATCACCCCTAAATTTCTAGGCAATTTAGACTCTACGCCAAGGCATAGTCAATTAGCTTATTTTTTTAAAACAAATTATTTTTAATATATAAATACTTAAAAATATATATATATAATTATATTAATTTTATTTATATATTTTTTTAAAAAAAAAAAAAACTCGACCACCTAACTTACTTAGATAGTGCCCAAACATCTGGAAAAACTCAATTAAAATGTCGAATATGCGTTTTATTATTTGGTTAGAGGTTGTCCACTTGCCCCACTTGATTGTCTAACCCGATTTTTGTAAAGACTTGTATAATTAATTGTGATTGTTTTGTTTAAGATAATAGTCAGCAGTTTTGATCTTTTACTATAAAATCATGCTTCATTGTTTACTATAAAAAATTAATAGATGACACGAATAAATTTATTACTTTGAAAAAAAAGTAAGATTCAGATACGTTCCTCCATTAAAAAAAATTAATAAACCGTATTTGTAATAGAAGAATGAATTATAATTTGTATTGAAATCAATTCAGGTCGTTATTCTTCATTCCCAGAAATTCATTTGAAGCGAATCTGATTATAGAATATGATATTATAAGTTCACAAGTATAAATAAATGACTAATGCAATGCTATTTAAATTTGTAACAAATCTTAAAATCTGATATTTATTCTTTTAAAAATCAAAAATAAAAACATTCAAAATATGGAGATGCGGACCTCTCGCATGCTAAGCGAGCGCTCTACCATCTGAGCTACATCCCCAATATGTTTAAATTTATATTATTATAAATATATCAAAATGTAAGTAGTAGTTATTTAAATATTTCGACCTATTTATTTATTGGTCATGACTCATTAATTCGATTAATGTCAGTGACGCTCCATATCATTTAAATAATACTTCCTCCGTCCCACTATATTAGGGACAAAGGAGTGTGCACAATAACCAATGTACATTAGTGTAGAAGAATTAATATTTTATTGATGAGTGGGAAAAATGTTGTCTTTTTAGGAAATGGGACGGACTGAAAAGGAATATGAGACTAATATGATGGGACGGAGGGAGTATATACTAATTTCAATCATCGTTTCGAAATTGTTAATTTACGATGATCATAGTTTATTGTTCAAATCGTCCGCACCAAAGGTAGGGGAGAATGGTTGCCGCCCTTCTTTATCTTTTGTCAAGAGCATGGATTTGTTTATTTTTATGAATTAAAGTATTTAAATAAGTATGTTGATATGACTTGAACTTATAACTAATTAATTATAATCAAAATTCTCAATTACTTGTGCTTCAATATCAGTTAATATTATAGTTTGGAATAAGTTGATAGGATCCCTTCGTTACTTGTGCTTCAATATCAGTTAATTTAATAAAAATTTATCCTATTTACCTATAATATATAAATAGGATAACTTTTTATTAAAATTAAAAATCGAAATCGAGCTTGATCCTAATTAACTTAACTTAGCTCATTAGCAATGCCTGCCACAAGGTTGGTCTAGAGGTGCACCACACATGGCTACTAGATTATTAGACACTATTTCTTTTATTTTTTGGGTAAATAGGGGAAAATACCCTAAACTATTGACATTATTGGAAAAATACCCCAATCTATTTCCATAAGCTAAAAATACCTCAATCTTTACTTTCATTTATGAATTATACCCTAATCTATTAAATTTTTTGGAAAATATCCCAATGTATTATTATTAGTTAAAAATACCATAATCTTTAATTTCGTTTATGAATTTTATCAAAACGAGAAATATTTTTGACCTACACAAAGGTGACAGTCAAAACAACTATCTTCGTTCGTGTTAAATTCAATGTACTAAATAATTAATATTTGTTATATATTCAAATGCATTAATCTTTTTTTTGTTGTTGTTTCCTTCGGTTCTTTGAATTCCTTGTTTTTTTCTTTCAATGCGTGTTTTGACGTGTGATCTTGTATCAAAATGTATGCGCCTTCGTGAATTGGAAGATACACCAACCGAAGGAAACAAAAACAAAAAGAGAGCAGAACATGAAATTTTAATACTTTTCAAAATATATAGAAAATATTGATTATTTAGTACATTAAATTTAACACGGACGAAGATAGTTGTTTTGATTGATATATTTGTGTGAGCCAATAATATTTTTCGTTTTGGTATAATACATAAATGAAATTAAAGATTGAGGTATTTTTAACTAATAATAATACATTGAGGTATTTTTCTCAAAATACCAATAGATTAGGGTATAATTCATAAATGGAAGTAAAGATTTGTGTATTTTTAACTTATTGAAATAAATTGGGGTATTTTTTCAAAAACATCAATAGTTTGGGGTATTTTCCCCTATTTACCTTTTTTTTTTTTTACATAAGTAATGTATATTATTAATTAAATTTTGTATATGATATATGAAAGAATTTTGTAATGCTACATAATGATGTTGATGTGATATTTAGATATCATTGATAGGGCTACTTAACTAGTGGATCCAATTCGGTACACGTCTCAAATTCCTCGTATTATTATTTAGTTTTTAAAATAAATATTATATAAGTTCAAATAAATATTTAATCATAAAATTAATAAATATTGTGTAACTTTAGTTCAATAATTATTTCAATCAAACAAATTAATGGAATCGTTTTTTCTTTTATTAATTTAACTACGGCAACACAAATAAATTTATGTATGAATTGTCAATCATACAAACTGCACCAGTTCCAAATTTGCAGTGTGATTTGCACATATATTTTAGTTTTAAGTTTCTTTGTGAAATTATTTGTTAAGTCAATAATTTCAATTTATTCATGATTCTGTTAGTAATTCGAGTACTTTGTGGTAAATTCTCAATATGAAATATTTAATTTTGTCGTAATTAAATATTACCAACATAATCTACGCGAAGAGTAGATGATCGTGGTATATTTGTAATCTCAAAACCAAATTCCGGTGAGTGAGAAATGAGTTCACGAAGTGACACGGTTGGTGGGTTATTACATAAGTGGAGTTATGTAATAAATGAAGTATCCCACATTGAAATATTAAAGTAGTTAATCTATGTTTAAATACCATTATGGTTGATGTGTGTATTAACCAAGTGTGCAGTGTAGGTGGCACCCGGTGGCTCGCCTCGCGCGCCGCCGCCGCTCGCCCCGCCCCGCCGGTGGCCGAGCGCCCGTGCCCCGACCTCGGTCTCAGGTCTCGGTTCTTGGCAATTGGTCTTTGGGTGGTCTTTGGGCTCTTGGGTCCTTGGCTTGACTTGGTCCACTGTGCTTATCTTTTTGGGCAAGTGAAGTCAGCCTGCGGGTTCGACACATGGACGATCGACGTGGCTAGACCAGTCGACGTGGTGCGCAATGGGCATGCTCATCAACCACGTGTTGCTATTGCATGCTGAACGGTTTCAGCACATTTAGCACATGGGTTATTGCATTAAAAAGTTGTAACGGCTTTAGCCATTGAATGGTGTGTCGGTTACTCCGTGTCTCATGTCTTGTAATGGTTCAGCATTGATGCTGAGACAGACTCCCCTTGGGTGGACATGTCTATAAATAGGCATGCATTGTGTTGTCTCCTGTTCCCCAAACATCAGACAACTCACTTAGCCAGAGATACTGCAACATTTCTATCATATTGCTGCATCTTTTTTGTTGTTCTTTTGCAACTCAGTTTCACCTCTGTTCAGATCCCCGGAGCCTTTGCGATTTGCGGTGCTGCCTCGTAAAGGATGAAGCCGTTTTACCTTTGGGGACAAACCGCCGTTAGACGAGCACTATGTCGGCGAATTTGTCTTGCGGGAAGAGGGCTTCCTCGACTCGGTTGTGATTTATTCCATTTTATTTCTATTTATTTAATTTCTTTTATTTGTTCTCGTACTAGTAGTACCTGCAAATATAGTTGTAAAAACTTGTCGTACTAGACATAATTACTTGCAGTGTTTTCAGTTCTTCTTCACATATCTTGTAACCAACAATCGCAAGACAAATTCTCTACTTCTCAAGATCCTAGATGGCTGACTCTCAATGGTGCCGGTGGAAGCAACTACAACAATGGTCCTAAGCTCCCTCTGAATGCCCAAGCCGAAAAGCCCTTCAAGTTTGGAGGAGTGGACTTCAAGACTTGGCAACAAAAAATGCTTTTGTACCTTACAACGCTTGGATTGGCGGCTTACTTGAAGGAAGACAAGTCGGAGCTTGTCGATGATGAGACCGATCACAACAAGAGAATAGCTTTTGATAATTGGTGTCAAGGGGACTTTCTTTGTCAAAATTTTGTATTAAATTGTCTAGTAGATCCCCTATACGCCGTGTATTGTAATGTAAACACCACAAAAGAGTTATGGGAGCAACTAGAAAAGAAATACAAGACAAAGGACGCGGGTACTAAGAAGTACGCCGTGGCCAAGTACCTATCATACCTTATGGTTGACGGTCGTTCGGTGGTGGAACAAGTGCAAGAGTTTCAACTCATTTTGCACAATGTTCACGCCGAGGGGATGTTACTCCCCGATGCCTTCAACGTGGTTGCGGTCATTGAGAAGTTGCCTCCTTCGTGGAAGGACTTCAAGAGCTACCTTAAGCATAAGCAAAAGACTATGTCTCTTGAAGATTTGGTTGTCAAGCTTCTTATTGAAGAGGACAATCGAAAGGTGGATCATAAGCCGAGTGCTATGGATGCCAATGCTAATTTGATGGAACGTGTTGGTCCATCAAATAAAAGGAAAAGACACAACTCATCGAACAAGGGGATTGTGCTACAAGAACCTAAGTTTAAGAGTGTTTGCTACAATTGTGGCGAAAGTGGGCATATGACGAATCAATGCAAAAAGCCTAAAAGTAAAGGCAAAGCAAAGATGGATGCCAACCATGTTGAACCCGATAGTGATTGGGATGATGACTTGTGTGCCTAGGTAGAGGTTATCTCAAGTTGAATGTAATGGCACGGCGCCTAGCTGAAAAGAAAATCAATAAAATTGAATTTACTTCTTCTTATTTGATTCAGTGCTCTTCTTTGTGGCATGTAAGATTGGGACATGTAAATCCTAATGCAACAAAAGATTAGTAAATATGAATTTACTAAAAGTGGCTGAATTTAAGCAAACTAAATGTGAAGTTTGTGTTGAGGAAAGAACGTCGTTTAATTCAGTCGAAAGGAGCACTAAACCTCTAGAGTTGATACACACGGATTTGTGTGATTTCAAATTGGTGCAAACCAGAGGTGGGAAAAGTATTTTATTACTTTTGTTGATGGTTGCACTTGATATTGTTATCTCTACTTATTGAAAAGTAAAGATGAAGCAATTGATGACTTTAAAATTTATAATGAAGAGGCTGAAAATCAATTGAGTACTCGGATCAAGATGATTCGAAGTGATAGAGGTGGAGTGTATGTTGCACTGTTTGAAGAATTGTGCTCCGCTTCGGGCATTATTCATCAAACAACGGCACCTTACTCACCTCAGTCCAATGGTGTTGCCGAAAGGTAAAATCGGACACTGAAGGAAATGATGAATGCTCTGTTAATAAGATCGGGGTTACACCAAAATATGTGGGGTGAAGCTGTCTTGACAGCTAACTATATCTTGAATAAGATACCTCTTAAACGGAAAGATGAGACACCTTATGAGTTGTGGAAATGTCAAAAGCCTTCCTACAAGTATCTAAAGGTGTGGAGTTGTTTAGCAAAGGTCTAAGTACCTTTACCCAAACAAGTTGCAATTGGAACTAAAACAATTGATTGCATCTTTATAGGGTATGCTTTGAATAGTATTGCCTATCGATATTTGGTGCACAAGTCGGATAATCCGAATATGACCGAAGGCACCACTATAGAGTCAAGGAATGCTATATTCTTTGAGCATATCTATCCTTGTAAAGATAAGAACATATGAAGAGGCTACTAGTTCTACTCCTATAGAGGAAGAACTGCAACGTAGTTAAAGGGCTAGAGTGGCTAAAAGTTTTGGTCCGGACTTCATCATCTTTTTTAGATGATGAGACTCGAACCATTAAAGATGCCTTAGCTAGACCCGATGTCTCATTATGGCAAGAAGCCATTAATAGTGAGATTGAATCGATTATACAAAATCATACTTGGATTTTGCTCGATCTCCCAAAAGGTTGTAAGCCCTTAGGATGCAAGTGGATCCTTAAAAGAAAGTATAAAGCCGATGGTTCGGTTGATAAGTATAAAGCTCGCCTTGTGGTGAAAGGCTTTAAACAAAGAGAGGGAGATGGCATGTTGATCATGAGTAGGAATCAACAAATGATAGTCGATACCAAACGAATGTTGGAGAAGAACTTCGACATGAAAGATATGGGTGTGGCTGATGTGATTCTTGGAATCAAAATCATAAGGCAACCTAACGAAATTGTCCTGTCACAATCTCACTACATTGAGAAAGTGTTAAGGAAATTCAATGCCTATGATAGTTCACCAGCCAAAATACCGTTAGAGCTCAATGTTCACTTTGTTAAGAACAAAGGTGACCCTGTTGGTCAAGAGGAATATGCAAGGGTAATTGGTAGTCTAATGTATTTGACTAACTATACAAGACCGGATCTTGCATATGCGGTGAACAAATTAAGCAGATACACGAGCAATCCCAGTAATGATCACTGGAAGGCTCTTGTGAGAGTTTTGAGATACTTGAAGTATACTCTTTACTTGGGATTACATTATACAAGTTTTCCACCTGTACTTGAAGGTACAGTGATGCAAATTGGATCTCTGATTCAAATGACTCCCACTCCACAAGTGGATACGTGTTTACGATCGGTGGGGGGTAGTGTCGTGGAAATCCACGAAGCAAACTTGAATAGCTCGTTCCACGATGGAATAAGAGTTTATCGCTCTAGATAAAACAGGTGAAGAAGCGGAGTAGCTTCGACACTTTCTAGAGGATGTTCCTTATTGGAACAAGCCTTTGCCATCAGTGATGATTCATTGTGATAGTCAAGCGGCTATTGGTCGAGCACAAAATAATATGTACAACGGTAAGTCAAGACATATATGTCGTCGACATGATACTGTTAGACAAATAATCTCGAATAGTGTGATATCCATTGACTATGTGAAATCAATTGATAACCTTGCGGATCCGCTAACCAAAGGGTTAAACCGAGATCAAATGTGTAAATTGCTAAAGGAATGGGATTGAAATCCACATTATGAATGAGTGTAGTGGATACCCAACCTAGATGATTGGAGATCCTAAGAACTAGGTTCAATGGGACAATTAAACTACACAAGTTCGAGTGATAACACCGACTAGATAATGTATTCTCTAGTGGCGATGCCTTGGAAAATGACTTATCTACCATTCCCTAAAGATAGCAAGTGAGGTGTTATGAGCCTGCGTGTGGTATAGGTTAAGTCCTAAGTGACTTTTAATGACTCCTGAAAACCTTGTGATGGTTGAGTTAGGCAGGAATGCTCGGAATAGGAGGTCACCTATATAAGTGGAAGTGGGGACCGCTTCAAATGAACACTTATGAATCCAAATGATGTGTCTATAGCCTGTAATGGAACCAAACGTGAGAACGAATAGAGGTTGAAATGTTAATGTTTCAATGTTGTTGTCTCGGTACACACGATGGAGGATTAGTTCAAGGTATCCTTACCACTAAGCCGCCAATGTGCCCGATGACATTGAAGATGAACGGTTCAAAGCCATAAGCTACCTGTTCATGTGCATTATCATCTCTCGAAACTGAGTTGGCTATGCATCATGTTTTTTGGCATTTCCACTCATGGGGGGGATTGTTGGTAATTCAGGTACTTTGTGGTAAATTTCTGATGTGAAATATTTAACTTCATCGTAATTAAATATTACCAACATAATCTATGCGAAGAGTAGATGATCGTGGTATATTTGTTTTCTCGAATCCGAATTCCGGTGAGTGAGAAATGAGCCACGAAGTGACACGGTTGGTTGGTTATTACATAAGTGGAGTTATGTAATAAATGAAGTGTCCCACATTGATAAATTAAAGTAGTTAATCTATGTTTAAATACCATTATGGTTGAGGTGTGTAATAACCAAGTGTGCAGTGTATGTGGCACCCGGTGGCTTGCCTCGCGTGCCGCCGCCGTCGCTCGCCTCGCCCCGCTGAGGCCGAGCGCCCGCGCTCGTGCCCCGACCTCGGTCTCGGTTCTTGGCAATTGGTCTTTGGGCTCTTGGGTCCTTGGATTGGCTTGGTCCACGGTGCTTATCTTTTTGGGCAAGTAAAGTCAGTCTGCGGGCTCGACACGTGGACGGTCGACGTGGCTAGACCAGTCGACGTGGTGCGCAATGGGCATCTCATCAGCCACATGTTGCTATTGCATGCTGAATGGTTTCAGCACATTTAGCACATGGGTTATTGCATTCAAAAGTTATAACGACTCTAGCCATTGAATGGTGCGTCGGTTACCTTGTGTCTCATGCCTTGTAACGGTTCAACATTGATGCTGAGACAGGGTCCCCTTGGGTGGACATGTCTATAAATAGTCATGCATCGTGTTGTCTCCTGTTCCCCGAACATTCGACATCAGACAGCTCACTTAGCCAGAGATACTGCAACATTTCTCTCATATTGCTGCATCTTTTTTGTTGTTCTTCAGCAACTCAGTTTCGCATCTGTTCAGTTCGCCGGAGCCTTTGCGATTTGCGGTGCTGCTTCGTAAAGGACAAAGTTGTTTTACCTTTGGGGACAAAACAACGTTAGATGAGCACTACGTCGGCGAATTTGTCTTGCAGGAAGAGGGCTTCCTCGACTCGGCTGGGATTTATTCCATTTTATTTCTATTTATTTAATTTCTTTTATTTGTTCTCGTACTAGCAGTATCTGCAGATATAGTTGTAAAAGCTTGTTGTACTAAAAATAATTACTTGCACTATTTTCAATTCTTCTTTACATCTTTACAGATTTTGTAACCAACATATTCAATTCGAATATTTAATTTGTGTGTGTATTTTTTGTAAATTTGGTAGAATTGGTTTTAAATCAAATATTTGGTTTTCATTTATTAGAAAAAGGTACATTAAAATATTTATTGCCAAAGACTTGTGTTCCAAAGTTATGATTCCACGACAAAATTAATTAGATATTATACTTTTAATACTGTAATATAATATTTATTACTCCCTCCATTCCGATTATAAGGTTCAGTTTGATTTTTTTATATTTGTAAAAAATTATTTAATATTTATATAAACTTTCAACATTACTCTTATTTAAAATATTAATTAACCTCTCATTTTTATAATATTAAATTTAATATTCTCGTTTTCCAAAATTATTTAGGGGTGTAATGGTAAATTAAAAACAATACCAAATATAGAAATTGGACTGTATAATTGAAACACCCTAAAATAATAACTTGGACCATATAATCAAAACTAAAAGAGTATAATTTTTCAATACATAGTACATTAACAAACATTGAAGTATAATTCAGTTGAGCCCTCACTATACTCGAATTCTGTAATTCATGTAATTACTTTGGAGATCTCCCTATGGTTGGCTGGCTCCCATGTGTTTGTAGCTGTATCGCTGCGCCCAGAACAGGAAATGCAAGAAGTTTAACCCACTCAACACGCACATGAACCAGTAGAATCTGTCGAGGTGATAATGGTTCAAGTTGGTGCCATCGAGCCAGGGTCTATGGTGGAAGCTGCCGGTGATGCAGTTGATCAGATTCACCAGCACCGAGCTCAGATAATATCCCATTGCCAGCGAGGCCCATGACAGCGACGTCGCCAGCGATCTCATGCTGAAGGGAGCCTCCGTGAAGAAGAAATCCATGAGGCCAGCCAAGCTGAACAGATCAGCCGATCCGAGGAAGAGGTACTGCAGCGCCACCCAAAGGAACGTGATCGGCAGAGGCTCCGTCGAGCTCACGAGGCCTGACTGCGCAGCCACCCGCTTCCTTTTCATCTCCACCAGCGCTGCTACTGTCATGGCCACGATGGAGAGCACGAGGCCGGTCCCGATCCGTTGGAGGTGCGTGATTCCGACTTCGGTGTGGGTCAGCTTTCTGGCGAAGGGGAGGATGGCGTGATTGTAGAGCGGCGCGAGCAGCATTATGAAGAGGACTGGGAATACCGGGAGAGAAGCCGGTGGGAAACGTAGGGATCGGATTTTGGTGTTCATGGTGGCGGCTTGCTGGACGGAGAAGGAGGAGAGCTGGGCAAGGCAGCAGTTGAGCATGATGGTTGACATGAAGATTGGGAGTATCTTGACCACTGATTTCACGTCTTGGATTTGGCTGGTGGTGCAGTGGAGCCACGGTGGGGCTGCTGTGGTATCATCCGATGCTCTGTTGAGGAATCTCAGATCTTGCATGTTTTTTTCATCCAATATTTCTGTTGAAGCTGATGGGGTTGTACTCACTTTCTCAACACCACTTCTCTTGTTTTTCCTTAGAATCCATGACTTGTATGTTGCAGCCACAAAAACCTGTTCAAGAAAGAAAAAAAATTGAAATATAGTAGAATAAAATTGGAATATTTTTCCCTTTTAATTAGCATATACCTTAAATATGGTGGTGATAGGGCTTCCGGTGGGAATCTTGATCCTATATTTAGGTGATCCGAGGAGGAAAAGTGGTATGGAGAAGAATATAGCAGCAGTTGCAATCCCAAAACCCCACTGCCAGCCTTTGTTATCTTCAACCCACACCACAAGTGTGACTGCAATCAAAGCTCCAAAGGAAAGGCAAAAGACGTAGTAATTGAAGAATGTTGATCGGTGTTTCCTCCCAGCTTGGGTGTGCTCGTCGAATTGCTCAGCTCCATGGGGAGGGAGTGAGCCTTTGATCCCACCAACACCCAGCGCCACCAGGTAGAGCCCTGCAAATAGAAGGGCTGCCTTTCCCTTGTCAACTTCCTCGCATGAAATGTTTCTGTTGGCTGAGTTGCAGGTGGGTGGTTTCAGTGATGGAATGTGAGCTTGCACTGTCAGAATCACTAGACCCTGTTGCACTTCCAATATCAGCATATATATTAAGTGTGTTATGGTCAGGGCAAATACTCAATTCTGAGTATCTTGGGCTTAACTATAATTTTGTGGAGTCAATTCTGTATAATTTTTTTTCCGAAAAAAAAAATTATATATATTTATATATATAAAACAAAGAAAATGAAGATTTTGTGGGAATGGCCAACTCCGGCAGCCCAATGATGCTGCCCTTGGTTATGGCCCGGAGTGAGCATAACCAAATCAAAAATTGAAAAGATTTTAGATAATTTTGATTTGAATAAGAACAAAGTTTGGTTTTGGTTCAGTAAGAATTTTTTTTTAAATTAAACTTAAGTTCAATCAACTTATTAGATTGAGTTCGGTTTGAAATCAAATCGATAGAATACAATTTTTAATTATATTATTATTTATTTTTTTATATTCTTGAATTATTTGAATATGGAATATGATTTCAAACTTGGGTTTTTGATATAAATTATATTTATTTTAAAAATAATAAAGATTGGAAATGGATGGAAAACAAAACCATAGCTTCATTTCAATTCAATTTGAATATTGGGTGATCGCATCAGTGGGAGCGGTTCGAATGATTCGATTGAGTTTTTAATTGAACCAACTGTATGAACTGACTTTGTATCATGAAACAAAAATATGTTGCCATTAAAATGCAAGTTCATTGATGCAAATGAATCAAAAATGAAACATGCTAATTTTATGTGAATCACAAATGAATATACTCCAGTTTTAATCGGATTGGGATCCCCTGCTATGGTGTAGTGAACAGCACGGGTGCAATGCACTTTTAAACCACTCATTCCTCTTTTTATATATATATATATATATATATATATAATTTTATAATATTTCTTACTTTAATATTTTTTTATTTATCTATGTAAGAGATTGCAGAGGATCTCAATCCGTTTTGATCCCAGGTATTAAAGTTGAGAATGAAATTTATCAGCCTCTGACGCATAAATAAAGAATCCATATCAATTCTGAATCTAAAGGGGCACATCTCAAAATCCAGAAATTTGATTGGATGACAATTATTCAGGCAAGCATTTGTTTTAATTATTTAACTTTGTTTTTAGGTATCATTTATGGAGAATTTTGTTTGTGGTCCATCAGTCATTTCAATTGTCGCTTTCATATTAATATTGTATTTGTGATTCCTATATCTCTATCTATATTAATATACATGTATCGATTTATGTACTGATCCATTGAATAGATACGAGTGCATCTATCTAAATCTACCCATTGTATTTGCTTATAGTTAGTTATTAATTCATGTTTAGAAGGTGTGTGGGTAGAAAAGTGTTGGCACAAATCATTTCAGGTTAAAAGTATTATGTTGACATGAATTCGAACTTCTTCAAAGATATCTAAATATCTAAGTGGGAATATGTGTTTAATTAATGTATTACAATACTGTGTTGGCTTTTAACACTTTGTCTTTATTATGATATCTATGGAGTTTTTTTTTTGTCAGTTATATTGAATTACGACCATTTGTTTTGGGTTGAGCTTTGGTTTGAAAAATCTTGATCATACTTTTTGATGTTTGAGTTAGTCTATTAGAAGAATTCACTAATTAATTTTTTATCTTATGTCATTGAATATTTAAAACATACTGTTTTATTATCCCATCAATTTTTGAACAAATTTCAACTTTATGGTACGTACTAACTTTTAATTTGCACAAAATACAAACGCATTACTTAAAAATTAATTAATGAATATGACCTTGAAAATTATTAAAAATAGATATTTTTATAATATAGTTCTAATAAAAAATTAATCAGGTCAATCGAGACGTTGAGTTCAACTCTATCAACGTTGAGTTTTTTTTGGATTTCAAGCTCAATTTTAATTTATTTTTTAGCTCGGTTTAGTCGGATCAATTAGCATGCACATTCGGGATGATTGAATAATAGGTAGCTAGCAAGTGAAGTTAGAGGACGTTGTGAAGATGGAATCTTACCAGAAGCTGAGTTATTGCACTGATGAGATAGATTGAATAGGTAGTGAAATAGGAATCAGAGAAGAAGCCGCCTGCTAGAGCAAGCAGAAAAGCAGTCCCCATGAAGCATGTGACTGTGTTTGCGGAGTTTGATGGAGAGAAATTCATCAACTTTGTCAAGTAAAGAACCAGGTTGCTTGCATTTGCCAGATATGCCAGATTCTCCAACACTTCCACAACTACCAAAAAAGAATTTTGAAACACCATCAACAAAGTAATATCACTGGTAAGATTAATTAGAATCAAATGCACCAGATATTGGGACATACTAACCCAGCACAAAAGAGGCAGCAAATGCGCCGCCGTGACGGCCTCGGACGGCCGGTCGATTTCTCCAGTCTGCGTAGCCTTCCCACCGGTTTTCTTCTTTCTCCATCTCCTGCTAAAAGAATATTTATTGGGTTTTAATGTTTGCACAAGTTTTGGCTTTGTGAGACTGTTTTTAGTGTAAGCAGCAATATTTATGTAGGAGCTAGTGGCCTTTAAATATTGGGATGACTAGAAAAATCTGGAATTCTTTACATTTTCTTTCACATGCCTTTTGTTTTCGTACATATTGTGAGTGATTCAGCTGATTTTACTCTTGGCTGTTGAATCAAATGCATTTATTTCTGGTAGTGATGGGATTTTTTTTATTTTTTATTTTTTCTGTTTCCATTTAAAATATGATAATGATAATGGCATGTTGAATTCTAGCAGTAGGCTGTGCATGTGATACCATCCTCCCTCGTATTTGGGTTTTGATACGTTATATATTCACGTATTTGAATATATTTAAAGCATACAAAACTACACTATTAAATAGGCGTTGGTCTTAACTCAAATTAATGAAAATTACAATATATTATTTACTGAACTGAATGATTGAAATTCTTGAATTACAGAATATCTTTCTAAAAGGAAAAATGTTGAAATATAAAATGCTAAATGAAAATTATATCTTTAACTAAAATCTTTGGTCATTCATTATCAATTATTTCACAAAACCTTTCAATCATATCAATATATGAAAGATAGTTTATAAAAATCCTACTTGGGAATGCTTCCCAAATTTAAAATTATGGGGAAATAGGGCATCATAATTTCATAAAGAGATTTTATCTTTTTTTTTTTTTCAAATCCAACACTTAATTTTATATCCCATCATTGGGATTAAATCGATATTGACAAATACATTATCTTATGCATGGTGTTCACATGGCATCCCAAATAAACTCAAGCATTTTCATTCTAGTCTTTTTACTCATTGTTCCTCTTTACACAAAACAACACTTGGTTTAGAATGTGAAGCTAAAAAATAATATATTTTTTTATTTGTACATGTGAACATGATATGAAGTAGAATTTTGAGTTTGCCTTAAAAGAGAGACTCATATGCGGGAACGAGCTTGAGCCTACTATCCGTGGGATGTCGCATAATTTGATTTTTAATTAAGTTTAATTTTAATTTAAGTTATTTATGTCCTAGCAGATTTGACTATTTATTTTCCTAGATCTTTGAATATCAATTATATTAGGATATATATCATAGTAATAATTGGATTAGATTTGATTTGATTTGAGTCTTATTTAAGTTGAGTTGTTCTTTATTTTTCAAAAGGAATAAAATTATTATTTTGGGAGCATTTATTCGTTTGGGCACGTCTAGTACGTGAATAAGGTTCGGCTTCTATCAATTGGTCCGACCTGCCAGATCTCATTCCCGTCAGAATGTCGATCCCTATCTGTTTTGATTCTTCAATCGCAGCATAATGGTTCCACAACGCGAGACACAACGACTACCACGGAGTCTACAGTGGCGGGCGCAGTGGACGCGCGTGTTGAAGGCCTGTTGGCGCAGTTGATGCGCCAGGTAGAGTAGCAGCGAGCACAGGGGCGCTGCGAATGTTGGAGATGCAACGGGCGTCGATGGTGCGCTTGGCAGCGGGGCGACGAAGGTGAAATAGTCGTCGGGCGCGTGTGGCACTTGTGGAGGGCGCGCTGATCGTGGGAGACTGCACGCACGTGGAGGGCATGCTGTTCAAGGGCGACGACGGGCGTGCGGGTGGCGCAGCAGCGACGGGTGTTGCTGGCTTGCGCATGAGTCGCACAGACCAGGACACCGGCAGCCCAGCAACGACGGGTGCTGGCAGCATAGGTATGGGCCATGGAGATTTCGGCGAAGGCGGCGCGGATCTGGGCATGGACACCATAGGTGGCGTGGATTTTGAGACAGGTGGGGAAGACTGGAGCGTCGGACAGTGGCGCGATGGCAGAGGCACAATGAGGGCACGAATGTATGGGCAGGAGTCTCCATGACTGGGCACGGCTGGGGGTGAGTTGGGGGCCAACGGCGACGGTCAGACGCCGGGTGCTGGAGCTGCGATGAGAATGAAGAAGAAGAAAGGCACAGAACGAAGAAGAGGCGCAACAAAGAAGATGAAGAAGGGCAAGAGGGAAATAATCAAGAAGGAGGGAGGTGCAACAAGGGGTGCTGGCAATCAGCGTTCAGCGTGGAGGATCCTATGGGATGGGTTGCTTGCGCGGAGCAACAATTTGAATTGCACGCTACTCCGCCCGGGAAGGTGACAGCGGCGGTGGTGGCAATGGGGAGGGCTGCTTTGTATTGGATGACATGGCTGTGAGTATCTGCCATTGGGTAGATCTTTTATGTGTGCATGCATGGCCTAACCACATGCTAGCTCTTTTTTAACCAATGGGTTGTCAAAACAGTCTAAATCATATATGAAGTCTTGGTATCCTTTAGACATGCATGAGAAAAGAAACACAAGTCTAAGAAAAAACATTCATGTAACCTATTGAGAGAAGACAAGACAAGAAATGCAGTATTCTCCCAAAATCTTCTATTTTGGGATTTGTCAGCCAACTTCTAGAGGAGTTCATTCCAGTCGACTACTAAGATAAGTCCACACCCTCAGTGACAAGTTTAACTTTTTTTTTTGTTTTATTAGGTTAAACTATTCTATATTAATTTCATGCTGAATTAGCCGTTATATGCCGTGTATAACGAGTGACAGTAATTTTTATTTTTGGTTTAATAAACGAAATTAAGTTTAAATAATTTTGTAGGAACAAAAAATAAATTACTCCCCCTCAAACTTTTTTTTTTCTTTCTAAAGATTATTTCAACAAAATGGCTTATCAAAAAATTGAAAAAGAAGCCACCTCATTGACAGATAACACCATTTAACGGCTTACTCAATATGAAATTAACATTGTTATTGATACTTGCAATATTTTTAATTTTTAAAAAAAAAAAAAATAGGATATATCATATACTATTAAAATAGGGGAGAAGTTGTTCGAGGACAAAAAAATTTCTTAGTTTGGAACTATGTTCATGCAAAGATGGTAAAATGGAATGGTGGGTTGATCTAGCTATAGTTAAGCTCAATGAAACATGTTTGAACTCTGAAGCAAAGAAGGTACTAGTTAGTTATTGAATGTGCCCCATCCCTGTTGTCAGTGGCATCAAAAATATATTATATACACACACTATTATTTTTTTTTAATTTTTTTTTTAATAAATTTTTTACCACAAAGCTTGCAAACCAGACAAGATATCATTTAATACCTAAAGTCTAAGACTTGTCCCCAATTCTTTGTACAAATGCTTTAAGCGTTTGGCTGTTTCCAATAAGAACTGAGTTCGAGTTTTAATGAAAATATACAAGTAGATGAAATTTAAATCAATGCCTTCGATATTCAGAACTCAAGATTCTTGAGTTTCACCTGCACTTATCCAGAAAAGTTGGGAAAATGCATGGTTATTGAAAATGTTGTTATAATATCGAGAACAAAAAGTAATGGAAAAATAGCAACATAACACGAAATGAACACACATAAAAATATATATTTTCAAACATTAACTTCTAATTAAACCTGCGAGAGTTTTATTCAAAACGCATAGACTTATTCAACACAAGATGAACCATTAATTCTCTTAATGGAACTCATATTTATAAATGAATCTACAGTTGGTTGCCCCTGCCACATGTTATTTTATCGAACAAGTTTGATAATTACAGCAGAGAGCACGTAATTCATTCTAATGTATATAAATATATATTAATTCTACTACCACTCACAATCCTTAATTCTCGTACCCAGTCAAAGGTGCCCAATAGACCAGGACGGAGGTAGTATCCAATGGCACAGAAAATTTGATGATATAAATAAATTAAGAAAATTAGTTTACACCACAAATAAGCAGGTATTTTGAAGATTTATGTGTTACAGGAGAAAGAAGATTTGAATAGGGATTGAAAGGTACAGAAGAAGTTTGAGAACATGGTAAAGACAAGAGACCACCATGAAGTGGACAATGACACTTATAATATCAAATCTATTTTTAATGAAGAAGCTACCATAGAGATAGACTTAAATGATTTAGAGTAAAATCTTTTTCTTATGATTATCTCTCTTATATTCACAATTAATCATTCTTTTTTCAATCAATTGTATAAATTTCTGGCTCAGATTTGAAAGAGAGTCTCCCTAAATCTCTGTGATATTTTATGGATATGGTGGCCATTTTGGAACCCATAACTTTATTAGTTAAGATAATAAAGTTGATGGGAGGAGTGAATGATGTGCAGTTTGAATGACAGAAACACCTCTTGGCTTCAAATTCTTATATACTCCATCCGTCCCACTTGAATTGTCACACTTACCGAATTGGGCGTCCCAATCGAATTGTCACATTTCCAAAAATGGCAACTTTTTTACACTCAATAATAAAATATTAATCCCACTAACTCATTCTATACTCACAGCTCTTAATTTCCGTGCCAAAATGAATCATGACAATTATAATGGGGCGGAGGGAGTATATTTTAAAGGAAACAGGGCATTTTTTGTTTTAATTTTTATTGATTATATCCCAACTAATTTTTCTTGGAAGATTTATCTTAGGTTTTAATTTCATCAGTTAATCTCATATTGGTTTTTGATGGGATTAAATTCATGTAGACTCATGTATTATTTTTCATGTGGTGCTATGAAATAAGCAGAATCCTATACGTGCCCAAGCGAATAAAAGCTCTCAAAATAATAATTTTATTCCTTTTGAAACAACTCAATTTAAATAAGACTCACAGATCTAGGGGTGGCTCCTTTTCTCTAAGCGAAAAACTTTTCCATTTTAATAGTTGTATAATAGTTATTTTTATGAGATAGTCTCTTTAATTAATTCTTCGAAAAATGCTTGAGAAGATTAAGACCAGGAAAATATATAGAGTCTGAGGGCTGTGGATGGAAGAGAAGTTAGAATTTATTTTTCGTTTTTGTTATAAAGATAATTAATGTGTGAGTTTTTGTATATTTTATTTTTAGCATTATTACAAGTTGATATTTTATATATAGTTTATTTTATGTAAAATCTAATGAAATGCCAGAAAAATTTTGCGAATCCGTCATTAAATGTAGGTATACGGACGGTCCCAATCCCTGACATATATCATCCTCTTGCTTCAGACAAAGGGCATGCACTCTTGAAGTTAGAAGTCATTTTCTGAACTGCTATTTGGCCATTTCTTGATGGTGCCCCATTGGCTCAGCTTCCCTATTTTATTATAATTAATGAGTTATATTTTCTCAACGTGGATATAATATATACATTTATAACTTGATGTTTTTCATTTAACTGCTTAGTTAAATTTCTTTTTTTCCCCGATTGTAAGATTTTCTCAGATATCCATATTGAATACTACTTTGTATGTGATAACAGATAGACTAGTACATAGGAGTATTTTTGATGCATGCAGTAACATGATTAATCCCCCTAGCTAGGTTGTTTCTTCTAAAATTTCTTTACTACGTACATACATTGTCCAAGGACAAGGCTCCATTCCTACAAGTGTCACTTTGGGGTGGAGGACCAGTACTTGACAAGGTAAAGACTAGAAGTGTCTAGGGCTATTTCTTTCTGACACGAGACTAGCTACCCTATTCACAATTATATGCTTGATATTGTACCCTCCGTTTCTGTCTCTTCCCTATCCAAGGATTAGGATGTCCAAGAAAGTGAGATATTCTCTTGCTTGCTTACTTTTATGTTTCTATGAGTATCAAGATAATCTCTTCCCTACTAGTCGTTGATTAACAATATTTCAACAGCCAAGTAGTAAGATGTGACTAGCTAATTCAAGGAAGCGATTCCATGTATTATCTCACCTCATCTCCTTTAGTTTAAGCGGTGTTCTCTATTTAATATTTATACTAATTAATGTGCTAGAGGCTTTCATGATTGATAAGCTCATGCCAGTTTTCTTCCATCGCCAAGGCCCATAATTGAGTACACGCTTTTTAAGGAGGGCACACCCCGAGTGTGGCAGGACTATTAGACTATCCTCATCAGTGATCAACTATAACCCAACCATCTATTAAAATATATATATATTTTTAATCAACTACACAATTTACTATCTAATATTTTTTACCTCCCATCAGTGACCTAACCCAACTTAACTTTCTAATTAAAACATTAATTTTTATCTTTCTTAATATAATATAAATATTAAATTCATAATTATAATAAATAAACATTGTGCACAAATAATTCATAAATTATTTGATAAATACAAATTTGGACCAACTAATACAAAATAAAATATAGATTGATAAAAATACAAATATCATAACTTAGAAAATTTAAATTATTAATACATAGCCAATTACAAACATGAGAAATAAATTTATTCTAAGATATTTTTATTAATTATTTATAATATATAAATTATATTAAAAATATGATAATATTTTTTAATTGAAGAAAATGTGGGTTGCAGGAGATCGCTAGACAAACTTAAGTCACGTTAGGTTGCATCCATTCTTAATAAAATAACATTATCTAAATATTTTAATATTTAAATTTTGCTGCTGACACGGTGACAAAGTCACCAATGCATATAGTCTTAATAGTTTGACTGAAACCGGTTAAATCGGTTTAATCAGATTAATTTAGTCGGTTATAAATTCAATTTTTAAATTGATGGTTTGAAACCGATCAAAACTAGTTTGGTTTCAGTTTAGTGGCTCAAACCGACCGTTTCGGCCGGACCATGTTTATATTAATTGATAAGTATAAATTGTAGTTCACTTGGTAACTTAATTTCTACTCATTCATACAATTGATCCATGTTTAAATATTTTAACCAATGTGTTTTAGTTTTAGTTTTAATTTCATTTCAAACTGGTCGTACCAAACCATTATTTATACGATTTGGTCGGTTTGATTTTGAAAAAAATCAAACCTACGTTAATATTTTTCTTCCAAACCGGCCAAACCAGACCACGTACATTCCTAGGGTTGGTCCATGAACCCCTTGAGGCTAGCAATGTCAATTAAGCTTTAAATCAATAGATCAACTGGAAATTGGTGGGCTAAAATATGGTTAAAGTAAAAAAAAAAAAATTCAACCCAAAATTATTTTTAACCTAACGGACAAAACACGTCGGGCTGCAATTCAAGCACTATTTAATAATATATATATATATATATATATATATATATTATATATTTATAATATTTTTTATTCTACTATACACATTAATTGTACACCTAATTTCTTAAACTTAATTTTTTCGTCACTCCAAAATCTCCTCTTTCTCTCCCAGTGCGTAACCCGTCAACCCTTAGAGGAAAATTCCCTTTCTTCTACCCCTTCCAACGTTGTCCACCTGTCATTCCTCTAATTACGATACCTCCTCATCTTTTTCCTATTCTAACACCTTTAGCCTCTCGCTAAGATTTTTCGCCCAAGTGAAGAGCTACGTTTTAATTTTATTATCCCTATCTTTTCATTTTATTTGTTGAAGAATATACTGCATTGCTCAAATTAGTGAATGTATATGGATTGTATTTTTTCAAACTATAATTGGATAACATTTTATCCACTTATCACCATTTTTTATTGCGAAGATATTGTTGTTTGATATTCGATCGTTATTTATATTTGTTCAAATTTTTTTTAATTTTTTTAGGAATTGTTAATGTATTTTAAGAAAATATATATAAAAATAAACTCGTAAATCTTGTCAACTCGAAAACTAATGAATTAAATTTACGTTCAAAAATTTTAAGCTCGATAGTTACTGTAAAAGTTGGCTTTGTGGCTCGACTAAATAAAATTAAAGAAGTGGGTCAGGGTTGAAATATTTTGAATTTTTATTTCTCTTGTTGTAATAAGGATAAGGTTTGATAGGGTTGAACTTAAAAAAAAAAAAAGTTGGCTTGATTAACTCGATTTATTTTTTATTAATATTTTTTATAAATATATTATCAAAATTTATTTATAATATTTAAGTTGATATTTTTTAATTTATTTATCAGTTGAAGCTATACGATCGAGTTCTTCTAGGATGGGCAATGTTCTTTCATAATTATGGGCTTTTTTAAGTGGGCTTGCTACTCAAGTATTTCTACTTTATCGCTTTGTCCTCTCTCGTGTCAAATGAAGTCCGATACTTAATATAAAATGTAATTTAAATATCAATATATTTCTATGGTTGAATCTTGTGTAAACACTCTTTCTATCCTGATTTATTAGACCCTTTTCTTTTCAGCACGAATATTAAGAGTTGTGATTGTAGAATGAATTAGTGAAATAAATATTTTATTGTTGAGTGTGAAAATGTTGCTATTTTTAAAAAATGACCAATTTAGTTGGGACGCCCGATTTGGTAAGAGGGTTTATTCTGCTGGAAGGAGGGAGTATAATTTATATCCAATTTAAATATATTAATAACATTTGGATATGATTCGTATTGAAATGTTAGTAATGTATTTATATTATATTGTCGGATGGGGAAAATTTTTTGTCTTCGCCATGGGACAATGTTGGAAATTATCTTATTATCTAACCTCAAAGTCAATTATTATTAATCTTCGATTTATCACCCCGACTCAAACTTAAAAAATATCTTAGTATATTTTATTTTCTCATTATTTTTTATACTTTTTAGATGTTATTGTCCAATTTTTACTTTGAATTCTTTATTAATATTAAATAAAATAAATTATTATAAGTAAATTAATATTAACAAATAATTACATTCATTAATATAAAATAATATTATCAGGAAATTTGTTAGAGATTTTCTTATCTTATTTTGTTTTGGTAGGTGAAAGTGTAAAAGTCATATTAGTAAGTCTATAAAATAAGTTTCAGTATGGTCTTGAAATATAAAGTCACTAAGGTTTTTTTTTATCGAGTGTAAGCTGAAGCTGATTCGAAGACTTTCTGATAAATCAGTCTGAATGTGCAAGAAGACTCAAACAGACAAAAGCTCTGTATGGAACTGACCAGCCTGGGTCTTAGTGAAACTGACGAGTTTAGAACTACAAAATTGGAACTGATTAGTCTAGGACTCACCAGTCTGGAAACCAAGCTTATACTGAATGATGACGTCAGCCAACATGGACTTGCCAGTATGACGACATCAGCATAGAATCCTAGTTTCAATCCCGATGCATAGAGACAAAAAGAATGTTATGGGGAATGGTACTGACATAGTACAGACTTTAAGGAATGAATATTTCTTAAAGTCTACAAGCCTGAGACTTTAGCCTTGATTCATCGGACTGAACAGTCCAAGATTCCTCATACTGAATAATGTCGTTCTCACAAAAGGTGAACAGTCACTGTCGGTGTCAGAAAAAGCGAGAATAATATTGTACCTTTATATAAAAGCACCAACCTACCTGCCGATCGCTACAGTGAAGAGAGACTTCGGATTGGACAACATCCAATGTGTCTAACGATTATAAATATTTGAATCTCACCCATTCGTCTATAAATAGTCGAGGATTTCCAAAGATTCATACCTACCAAACTTACTATTAATGAACAAGCTGAAATACTGGTAAAATTTCAACCCAACGTTCGAGGCTTTCAAAGTTATTCAGTGTGTCACTACTGTGAAAACGAGACTCGGAACAATTTGTTCTTGAGTTACTCTTTGGTAATCTTTCTCTCCTATAAAGATTACAACAGTCAAGTACATCTGGTACTTTGACTCTTACCGGCATACTTGCCGCCAAGCTGATAGTTCGAGGGTGAACTCTAAAGACCATATTCTGGTGACGAAGAGGTTGCGTGATGTGCCCACACTCCGAGGAGCTGCGAAGTGAAAGACGAGCAAAGGACCAGACGAGTGAGTTTATGGACTAAAGAGTGGACGTAGGACATTTTGGTGTCCGAACCACTATTATCCTTTATCTTTCTATTTCTTTCAGTTTATAAGCTTAAATATCTTAAAACTCAACACTCAAGTGTTACCGTATAAAATTGAAACTAACTTTAAAATTACTCGGACTTAAGTACCAAATTGAGACGGACATTCAGTTTGAATAAGGTGCAAGTATCATCATTAAAATATTCCGCTGTGCAACCCAAACTTACTCTTAAAAATCGAGACCAACAAATATTAAATTGCACAAGACAAACTAAGCAACTTAATAAAAGCTGCATTAGATTAGTTTAGTAATAAACACAAAAGGTTATTAATTAAATTTAAAGATTTCTATCTTAATACTTTGTTATTTAGTTTCAAGAAAATAAAATAATTATTCTCATAATAAACATGTTATAATAAAACAAAGTTAAATAGATGTAAGCAAAATATATAAACAAGAATAAATGCATAAAATAAAATATATAGTGAATATGACAATTAAAATGCGTTTCTGAATGTTGAATAGTAAAACTCAAATTTTGAGTAATGAAATGAGGAAACACAGTTTGAATTTGGATGAAGATTTTTTTTAAAAAAAAACTTGGATTTACTCTTAAGATT
>JAPKLW010002504.1:55402-82440 GCA_026898455.1 Plectranthus barbatus
GGATGAAGATTTTTTTTAAAAAAAAACTTGGATTTACTCTTAAGATTAGGTATTTGCTCGGGCAAATATGCATTGAAAGTATTACTCGTTTCTAGTGAATAAGATAGCTTTTATGTTTATACATGATAGTCTTGTTATTTTTCTTTTTTAATAAAATAGAGTGTGATAGTTTAAAATTCACACACTTAGATCTTTCGAAAATATCTTGATTCTCGAATTTTATAATCCCTCTTGCTTACTAGTAAGTATTTTCATTTCATCATTAATTGCGCACCAAATGGGGATGAGATAGTCCTATTCTTTTGTAGGAAAGAGATATTCCTATTCAGGGTCGGCCCTGTGATTTTGAAGGCCCGGTGCGAATAGGAAAAATAATGTCCTTATTTTTTTTTATTATAAATAAAAATATTAATATTTGATATTATGTCAGAGCAAGTTAACTCAATCTTTGACATAGTCGATCGCAAATAATATTTCAATAACTTACATTTCAAAAAAAAAAATATCATAGCTTGTGCAACGGTAACGGGTATTGTTACATGTATTAAACTATTCAATCTTTTTAACTAAGTCAATATATTTAAAGCGGTATAAAAGATATATATCGTATGGTGTTTAGTTTATGAAATAAAGGTTGGAAATTAACCAAATTAAATTTAAATAACTAAATTCTAACCAAAATCAAACAAAATAACGTGTAAGAATTTAAAACTATGCAAGTAAGCTAGTCAACTATACAAAAAAAAAAAAAAAACTAAAACCATGCAGTTGTGAAATTTGACAAAACTCATCAAAGATAAACACCATATATGTATTCAGAAAAAAAATGAAGAACTACCTAACGAACGTAACTTTTAGATCATGAGACTTTCACTTTTAAGAATAATGAAATTTTTTGTGACCAATTATATGACAGTGACTGTATATATTTGTTTTTAAAAAGGAATATATATAATTATATACATATAATTGAATAAATAAATCTTAATATCTTGTCTAATTTTTTAATTTATATTTAACAGAATATATGTGTTAGGATAAATAAAAATTATAGTTTTTTATTAATCTATTTAGTTAAGCTAAAAATTAAGTGTTCTTATTAGTTTTTTTTTAAACATGTACTAACATAAATTAGCATAATATTATTACTATATATATTTTTTAAAAATGGTGCCCCTCTCATCCGGAGGCTCCGGTGCGGCGCACCTCTCACACGGCCTTAGGGCCGGCCCTGTTCCTATTCTTATATATGTTTTTTCTTAAATTTTTTATAACACATGATTTCAACTTAACAATAATGTTAATATTTGTTTGAAAAATAACAAATCCCCCTTAAAAAGTTTTATTATATTGTTGCTATATGAAAGTCATTTGCTTGATATTATTTTAATTTTTTTGTCAAACTTTTTGAAATTATATTTTACAATATTTGACCGACTTTTAGTATGAATCCCACACGATTGCCTTTGTCTACTTTTTATCATTTTAACTGCGCATTGTTGTTACATTATTGACAAATGAAACAAACCTTTAAACTTTCACTAAAATATGCTTTAAAAATCCGTCCATAAAATATGTATGCATTTACTTCAAAAAATTAAAATATTCACATGTTTTTCATAACAACTAAAAACCAATCCGCTTTAATTCTGTAAAAAAAAATTAAAGAAATTAATAAAAGTATCATTTCATAAATCGATTATTATATTTTATCATCATTAATACAATTTGTATATATAAATGCTTAAAATACATGATTATTTTATAGAGCAAAGTTGCAAATATATTATAATTTATTTCAAATTTATGACAACAATGAAAATTCAGTGATTGGAGGTTAAAAATTCGACAAAAATTTCCAAAGAAAAAGATGTCAACTTCTTAAAAATCCACAAGCATATCCAAAACTCGTCCTTTTGTTTGGTATTTTCATTGAAACATTAAATTTTTTGTTAGTTGAATTTTCGCTCGCATCATAAATTTAAAACCTTAAATAATAATTTATACATTAAAATAAACTTCTAAAACATTACTTATAGTTTATACATTGACATACACTTCTAAACTTCTCATAGTTCTTAAGTATTGATGTACTTACTAAATATAAATAATATTTTTCAATGATTCAAATCATACATTCCAGTATATTACAAAATGTATAATTATGGTGGTAATGCTCTTAGTTACAATAAAAATATATATATAACTCAAATCAAAATACTCTAATTCTGATTGTAAATGATAGCATTTCGATAAAAATAACATACATCCAATAGATTGAGAGCATTATATACAAATATACATTTTGATCGAAGCATCAATTTTTCACTTTCTGTATAATAATGCTGTCTAATACAAAAATTTGCTTTAAAATTAATAAGGGTACGTGGATATTAATTGTGGGATGGTGAAAATTAATAAATTGGCCCAAAATGATTACCGACCTAAATCACCACATTACCCTTCTGTTACAACAAAAATCATAAATCACTCACACTTTCTATCTCTAGTCTCTCCCTCCTCCCAAACACTCAAAAAAAAAAAAAAAAAAAAAAAAACTACACTCCAAAATCTGCACATTTCCCAAACCCCCCCACGCCGACTGGTTAGGTGTGTTCTCTCTCATACTGTCAAACACCAATACACCTCAATTTACAATATTGAATATCCATCTATACACAAATATATACATATACAAATATATATATGTATATAGGTGCAATTCTATATTTGCCTGTGTATCTGTATCGGGCTCAACTCCGATCGATGTACTCCGCGATTGCGAAGTAAGTTTCTATCTCTCTCTCTCTCTCTGTATGCATATCTATACGAGATAGATACAGCCGGGGTACGTATCGATGTAAACTGGGGACTGAACATAGAATTTATGCATGCAATTAAGTAGTCATTGGAGAATCTGAAATGGGGCATAAGAAGCGAAACGTCGCTCCTCGCTCCAAGCCATCCCAGCCGCCGTCTGTGGCGGCGGTCGGAGACGATGCCGCCGCCGATGCCGACGGTGGGGCTTTAAACCTAGATAATTCCCCAAACCCCTCTGTGAAAAAACTTGCAAAATCGGAGTCTGCGGATTCGGAGAGCAATACCAATAACAATAGTAATGCAAACCCTTCTTCGCCCTACGGCTCGATTAAGCTTGAATGCGAGCGCGCCCTAACAGCGCTGCGCCGGGGGAACCACAACAAAGCCCTAAGATTGATGAAGGATTTGTGCTCGAAGCATGATAATTCAGCTCACTCGGCGTTGATTCACCGCGTTCAGGGGACTGTTTGTGTGAAGGTGGCTTCTATAATTGATGACCCTAATGCCAAACAACGGCATTTGAAGAATGCGATTGAGAGTGCGAGGAGGGCCGTGGGTTTGTCCCCCAATTCTGTTGAGTTTGCACATTTCTATGCGAATTTGTTGTATGAAGCGGCGAACGATGGTAAGGAATACGAGGAGGTGGTACAGGAGTGTGAAAGGGCTTTGTTAATTGAAAACCCCGTGGACCCTGCCAAGGAGAGTTTGCAGGAGGAGAGTCAGCAGAAAATTCCTACAGCTGAAGCTCGAATAGCCAATGTTCAAAGTGAGCTCCGGTCATTGATTCAGAAATCAAACATTGCATCCATTTCAACTTGGGTGAAGAATCTAGGCAATGGGGAGGAGAAGTTTCGTTTTATTCCAATCAGGAGGATGCCTGAGGATCCAATGGAGGTTAAATTGATTCAGGCAAGGAGGCCAAATGAGATTAAGAAAGTTGCCAAGACACCTGAGGAACGGAGAAAGGAAATTGAGGTTAGAGTGGCAGCTGCGAGGCTTTTGCAGCAGAAGTCTGAGTCCCCTTCTTTAGGAAATGGGGATAGTAGTGATAACAATAGCAAAGGTGTAGACTCTGGCCAAAGAGCAGGAGAGAGACGGAAGCATGGGAATTCTAGGAAAAATGCATCCTCAGATGAGAGGAGGGACTGGGTCCAGTCTTATTGGAATTCTATTAGTTTGGATGCGAAGAAAGATTTACTTAAAATTGAGATTTCTGATCTAAAGGCGCATTTTAGTTCATTGAAGGATGGTTTACCTAGTGAGGTACTTAATGAGGCTTTGTCTTTTGGGGAAACAAACAAAAATTGGAAGTTCTGGTCATGCTGTCGGTGCAATGAGAATTTTGCTGATGTGGGTTTGTTCATGCAACATGTTGTGGAGGAGCATATGGGCAGTTTGATGCCCAAAATGCAGTCAATTCTGCCTCAAAGTGTGGAGAACAAATGGGCTGAAATGCTTCTAAGCTGTTCCTGGAAACCCTTGGAGTTGGAAACTGCAGTTAGGATGCCTAGGAAACAATTGACATCAGAAGCTCCTGAATTCTTTGAAGAATCATTCTCCAGGCAAGGCATAGATGATTCAAAAGAATGCTTTGTTGATACTTACTGTAATGAATATGAATGGGACTTATCACCAAGGAATAAAAAAACCGGTGATACTTCCAATGATGGTGCCCAGGATGGAAGGGACTTTGATGGTGTTGAGTGGATGGACTGTGATGGAGATCAGATCAGCAAGGAAAGTGTACTCAGTGAAAACTGGTCTGTGTCTGATGACCCTGAGCGGGCAAAGCTTCTCGAAAAAATCAAAATAATTTTTCATTCACTTATTAGAAACAAGTATCTTGCTTCAAGTCACCTAAGCAAGGTTATACACTTTGCTGTGGAGGAGCTGCAAAGTCTTGCTTCTAGTTCAGAATTTTTTAGTCCCAACTTGGAACAAACGCCATTGTGCATCTGTTTTCTGGGTGCTCCAGAGCTAAAGAAAATCCTGAAATTTTTGCAGGAGATTTCTCATTCATGCGGGCTAAATAGGTATTCTGATACAAGTAATGTTGCAGATAATTCAAATACTGGGATGCATGGTGTTGACATTGTTGAGAAAATAACTTTCAGCCAGGATGCTTTATTTTTAGTCCTTGATGAGCATTTTCTTACTTGTAAGGTGCCTCAGCTATCTTGTGATGACACAGTTAATTGTTCCAGTTCGGCAACCGCATCTCATGTCAACTATGAGAATGGTGTAATACTCGATTCAGATGCATTGCTCTCCTGGATATTTAAAGGCCCCTCAACTGGTGAGCATTCAACATCCTGGATGCGAGCGAAAGAGGATAAAGTTCAGCAAGGTCTTGGAATTCTTCAGTCACTTGAGAAAGAATCTCATCATCTGCAGGGCTTATGTGAGAGAAAATTTGAGCACTTAAATTATGATGAAGCGTTGCAGGCTGTGGAGGATCTCTGTTTGGAAGTGGGAAAGAGAAGGGAGCACGTAACTGATCTTGTCCATCGCAGTTATGACTCTGTTCTCAGGAAGAGACGGGAAGATCTCATTGACAATGAAAATGAAAATGCGGTGGCCATTAATCGATTTGAGTTGGATGCAATAACAAATATTTTGAAGGAGGCAGAGTCTCTAAATGTCAACCAGTTTGGTTTTGAGGAGACTTACAGTGGTGTGAGATCTCATCTTTGTGACCTAGAATCCGGTGAAGATGATGATTGCAGAACAAAAGACTATCTGCATCAGGTGGACACTTGCATAGAAGTTGCAATACAGAGACAGAAGGAGCATGTTTCTATTGAGGTTTGACACATTTGTTTTACTTTTGTTATTTCTCTGTGATTGCATATCCGCTTTTCCTTTTCATCTGACATATCTCAATGGTTCAGATCAGCAAGCTGGATGCAAGAATCATGCGAGTACTTGTGGGGATGCAGAAGCTGGAAATCGAGCTTGATCCTGCATCTTCACATGATTACTGGTCATTCTTAATACCTCTGCTGAAATCATTTTTGCGGGTGAGTACCCTGTGAAGCACATTTATATAAAAGGTCCTGATCTTCCTTAGTGGCTTCTGCTAATGTTTGAGGTTTATTATCATCATTCGCAGGCACGCTTGGAGGATCTGGCAGAGAAAGATGCCAGAGAAAAATCTGATGCTGCCAGAGAGGCATTTTTGGCCGAACTTGCTCTGGATTCCAAGAAAGGTTCCTCTGCTGGAGTTGACAATTCAAAACATGAAAGATTGAAGGATAAAAAGAAGAGCAGGGAGGGACGAAAAAACAAGGACTCAAAGGTTTGGACTTCACTGTCAAACTCAGTAGTGTGTGTGTGTGTATTGATCTTAGGTACTAACTATGGGGTGCGGAGTAATTGTTTAGTTGATCTCACAAATGGTTGTTACTTCTGCAGACCATTCATTGGGATGAGCCACGCGATCAGATTTCTGAAGAGATGTATAGCTCTCTTTCCCTTTCAAAGCACCTTCTCTGCATACTTGCCATTTAATTTTCTGATATAATGTTTATCTTGCTTCAGATTGCTTCAAAGTGGTCATGATGAGGAGGCTGCGTGCTCTGAACTTGCTGATAATGGAACTTTTGATGCCTTGCAACTGCGGGAAGAAGAGGAGTACAAACGCAAAACTGAACTTGAAGCTGAGGAAAGAAAGCTTGAAGAAACTTTGGAATATCAAAGACGAATAGAAAATGAGGCGAAACAGAAGCATCTAGCAGAGCAACACAAAAAAAATTCAAAAATTGTGGGGGAGAAGGCAGTGCCAATTGCAATATCTGATGTGTACTTGAGGTGCAACAATGAAGATAAAGATGCCAATGATCAATGGAAAACTCAGAATGTTAGTTTCTTGTCACCCCCTTTGTATCAATTCACCTGTGGATTCTGTTGGGAGCCTATTGGTTTCTAGTGTGAGAAGAATCTCTTTGATTCTATCTAGTTATTATGTTATTTTTCATGAAGGAAATTGATTTCTTTTATTTATAGTTTGATTGAAAAAAATGTCTTCATTATGTACCTCAGATGCAGGAGGGATCCACTGACATTTTGGAAAATGTGCCAACTGACTCTGCAGAAGGATCTGCGATGCAAAGTGGTAGCAATTTTTCTTGATATTCTGTTTTATTTTTGGCTATACAATTTGGTTCACTTTATTGCTCAATCTTTATGGCAGGCTTACTGAATGGTGCTATTCCACAAGAAGGGGGTTTGTTCTCTGAGCGAAGGTCAGGAAAGAGGGGTAAACGGCCTAAGAGTCTAAACAAACCGAGTGACAACAAATTCCCTCCTCTGACATCCGAAAAGGAAATAAATGCATCTGTTCAGCCTAAACATGAGCAATACTCCCATGGTGATGGCGGTATGTTATTTCTAATAAAGATAGAGTTTGTTCTGGGATGCATTAGAAGTTGGCCCCCTGTATAATTGGATTGGCTAGCGATACAAATTCAAAAACCCTTTTTGTTAATTAGAATAGATTCAAGTATATGTAAATTATGAAAGTAGCAAAATCATCCAGGCCATCTACTAATACTTTCTATCATCTTGCTAATATTAGTTTCATTCTCAGTTAATTAAAAAAATACGTAAATAACTAGCAATCGTAGCTTAATAGTCTAAACATATTTATTAAACTATTACACACACACACGCACACACACACACACACACACACATATATATATATATATATATATATGTGTGTGTAAAATATATGTTATATTATTTAGCTGTAGAAACTACACATAAAATTTAACTACTTTTATACTTTTAATTTGTGTATGCATTAAAACTTTACTTAATTAATATATGGATGATCTAATGGTACCAACTAATATGCTTCAATTATTACGGCCATTTGTTGTTTAATTCATTTTTTATTAGTTTTGATGTGTGTGGATATTTGAGACTAAGATGCAAAATTATGACTTGGTATGCTTCGTACATTTATCGATAGGCGAATTCTTATTTTTATGGATTACAATTTTAAACTCTCGTTCTTCATTTCTACCAAGTAAAGTTAATTTTTTCCAAATTTTTTTCCTTTTTGGATTCTTTATAACGAGTTTTATTGATTTATAATCCAAAAGATAGATTGCTATACATCATGATTTGAAAGTTGAAAACTGTCATTTTAGAATCTACAACATTGAATCTATCAATATGTATTTCGTGTCTTTTTCACTTCTAATAAACTATTTATGAAACTTCAAAAGATCATTCATGAAGGTGTTTTCATTAAAAGATAATTTAAAAATAAAAGAGAACCAAAATATATGTTTTTTTTTAGTCTTCTATTGATAGTTTGAATCATTAAAGTCATAAGTTGATAGTTTTCATCTTTCAGGTGCCAAATTGATAGCTAGACTATTTTTCATGTCCTAAATTGATAAAATCTCTCTATGTTAAATACATTGTGAACCAATGACCTGATTTGTACAACTGACTGTTAAATAATGTTCAGGTTATGTACTCTTTTTTAAAACTCTGCTCATAAGAAGGCATGATTATGTGCAAATTTATCTCACAAGAATTGATGAATTATTTGTTTCTTTCTAAGTTTAAGAACTCAATTTTCAGTCTTAGTAAAAACTGTAATCAGTGGCTAAATGAGTGCTATTACAGATATGATCCTTAACTTCTCATAAAATCCTTCAATGCAAATTCAGCCTTAGTAATTTGCTGAACGACCGCCTCAATTCTCATCTGTTCTAGCTTGTGGATGTTTAGGCATGTACCCTACTAATGCACAGATCGGTTCTACTGTTACTGAGCAATGCCACATATTAATGATAGTAAGATAGTTCGCTAATAATTGTGTAGTTGGGTGAACTCGTTGGTTCTTACCATGGTTGAATCATGAATGTTTCACAACCACATCGTGTAGATAACGGAGGAAAAACACTGAGACAGCTTCAGGTTGAGGAGGATGATGAAGAAAGGTTTCAGGCTGACCTTAAGAAAGCTGTCCGCCAAAGCCTTGGTAAGCATCCTCCCTCTCTCACTCCCATCTGTTTATGTTTCTTGTGGAGCCTTCAAGTGTTTGTCTTCAATTTACTAACCTTACATACTTGCTACCAAAACTTGGTTATTATTAAAAGTTATGGCAGCAGATGATGCTTAGATTCTTTGCCTGGCATTTTTAGTTTGTACTGGTTGTCTTCTTTTTACCAATGCTAACATAAACTACTATTAATTGTGCTGGAAGCAAATATTTGGAGAGTAACGTTGTCTTTGGGATGATTGTATTAGCTTCTGGATGCTTGGGACATTTGTAGATTCATTATATCTGCTAACTGGCTAATCCTAGCTTTGGTGGGGGAAGCATTCGCAGATGATAAATAGACTAGGTGAAATTTGAATTTATGTTGTATTATCTTTGGTTTCATTTGTTCTTAACCAAGTTATTGACTACATAACCCTGTGTTTAAAAAAGTGCACCTAGGCGGTGAGGTGCGCCTCAGGTTCGGCCATACCGCGTTTTAGTGCCGGATGCGAGCGGTTTGATGTGGCTCAATGCACTGTGATATATCACGAGGCGGTGCGCGGTCGCATCTTATAAGCCAGGCGTCTGGGCTAAAAATTTGAAATAAAAAATGTACTCCCTCCGTCCCACCTCAATTGTCCCACTTTCCTTTTTCGTCCGTCCCACCTCAATTGTCCCATTACTTAAAAAGGCAACTTTTTTACACTCAACAATAAAATATTAATTCCACTCAACTTACTTTACACTCACACTCCTTGGTTATTGTGCCCTCCATCACCGGGACAATTCAGCCGGGACGGAGGGAGTATAAAATAATTTTAATTTTACCCTAATTAGAAGATGAGGCTGCCCCAAAAAAATTGAACCTCCACCTGCGCTGCCCACCCTCCCAACTCCTGTCCCCATTCTCGCTGGTCGCCGACGGTCCTTCTCTGCCGCCGCGCTTCTCTGCTTGCTGCGCCACCCCTTCTCCTCTGGCCTGCCACGCATTCTCTGCTCGCAGAGTCGCAGCGCAGCAGTCTCTTGCCTAGGCATTAACATCTCGACCCAGCGTTTGTGAATTCAGAACTATCCCTCCTCTGCGCCGCAGTCAGCTTTATGCCCTGGGTTTGTGAATGTTGTTTTAATGTTGTATGTTTTACCTCATTCAGCAGCCTACATACGTACGAACACAGCATTCTTGCTAATCTTAAGCCCTATGTTCTGTTAAATTTTTGCTAACAGTCATAACATTTATTATATGAATTTTGTATGTTTTACCTTATTCAACAGCCTACATACATAAATAGTATAATATGTTTGATGGATTCGATTGGTGTATAATTTTTTTTATTGTTTATTCATGACATATATGCATTTTGTTTGATATTTGATATTTGTAACATTGAAATTGTGCATTTAAATTATAAATATTAGGTATATATAATTTATACATAATTTTTTGGAAGTGGTCACCTCGTTTCGATGATGCGCTCGCCTCCGCATCTCGCCTCACCGCCTCAAATTTTTTGGCCTTGTCACCTCGCACCGCCTCATGCTCTTTTAAACTAAGACATAGCCTCTGAATAGAGTTCCCCAAAATCGGATTTGAACCTTAAGTGGAATGGCAGAAAATTTGTCGTCCAAATTCTAATTTCTGCTATTCAGTAAATTAATTGATGACCTTGTCGTTTTTAACTTTCTTAATAAGTTTGCCTTTTCTATATCAGATACATACAATGCACATAGAAAATCACCTGTCAAACCAAATTTGGTATTTCCACACAAGGAGATTCCTGAATCCGGTGACTCATGTGTTCCATGCGGTGAAGTTGTGACTGATGTTAATGGAGTGGATGCATTTGGAACAGGACTTAAAAATGAAGTCGGCGAATATAATTGCTTTTTAAATGTCATAATACAGGTTGGTAGTTCAAGTTGTACGTTTCATCGATTGCTGAATCTCAGCTATATCATTGCTGTCCAGTCTTAAACCAGCTAGTTTCCTTGAGGCTGAGTTATTTATTTATTTCTTTTTCTTTACCTCTTAGTCTCTGTGGCACTTGAGACGTTTCCGCGATGAATTTATGCGGAGGTCTTTGTCAGAACATGTCCATGTTGGCGATCCTTGTGTTATATGTGCTTTGTATGAGATCTTCATTGCTCTGAGCATGGTATATAAAGATAACCAGAGAGAACCGGTTGCGCCTACCTCTTTGAGAGTTGCTCTAAGCAACTTGTATCCTGATAGTAATTTCTTCCAGGAGGTAACTCTCACCGCTGTGGTTCAGGCTGTTTCTCCCTTTCTAATTTCTATCTATATATGTATTGTGCTGTTCAATATTTAAAATATGAGGCCATAAGTGTTTAATTTATGACTAAACTGTGGCGACCCTGCAGGGTCAAATGAATGATGCTTCTGAAGTACTGGGTGTAATATTTAATTGTCTACATCGATCATTCACTCCTGAACCTCCTCTGTCTGACGTGGGACCTGTAGATAGCACTGGAACAGGCTCCTGGGATTGTACTAATGCTTCTTGTATTGCACATTCACTTTTTGGAATGGACGTATTTGAGAGAATGAACTGTTACAACTGTGGCTTGGAGTCCAGATATCTGAAATACACATCTTTTTTTCATAACATCAATGCCAGTGCTGTTAGAACAATGAAGGCATGTCATGTTTGATTAAAGTATCTATAATTATTCTTATTCACCTAATGCGCGATATTGGTTTTCAGAAGAAAGTGTTTCGAACAATTGTTACTCAATGAAAACTGCCAACATATTGTTTACTTTACCTTTTAGGATATGTACCCAGAGAACTCATTTGATGAGATTTTGAACATGGTTGAGATGAATCACCAATTAGCTTGTGATCCAGAGGCTGATGGTTGTGGAAAGCTCAACTATATTCACCATATACTTTCCAGTGCTCCACATGTTTTCACAACAGGCAAGTTTAGTTCTCTCATTTGATTGTTGCTACTCTTTCATTTGATAGTTATTGTGTCTAATGTGTATCTTACTCTTCTAACTGCAGTTGTGGGCTGGCAGAATACTTGCGAGAGTGTCGATGATATAATGGGAACATTGGCGGCCTTATCTACTGAGATCGATATCAGTGTCCTCTATCGTGGTCTTGATCCACAAAATAAACATTGTTTGGTTTCAGTGGTATGCATCTATAAATCACTTTAAATGTGTTTCTTCAAGTTTATCCCTCTGCAACCACCCTGGGTTGGTTTATTTTTCTTTAAACAGGAGAAAATAGGATATTCCATTGTTGTACTATCTGAGTTGCTTCTTTTCTTTATCTTCAACTGTAGGAGCCTTTGAAAAGTTGTTGGCTTCAACATTTTCTGTCGTGTATATCCTATCTTTGTTCTAGAGGGAATAAGCAAGCTGCTGAGATTTTTTTGAACCCCTTGCTTTATTTTGCCATGTTGGTTGATTGAAGTGTACCCTGAAATCTGAACCAGGGCATTCCAAAACCAAATACTTTTTAATATGTTCCTTTGCTTAAATTCTTTATCCTATATTTGGTCAAGGTTTCTTTCATTGTTTATGGCTGCTTTGCACATTTCATAAATGAATTCCTTAATTCAAAATATTGCTGACTAAGGTTCTAGTTTTGGAAGCAAGGTAGACTAATGATATTTTTGCCTTGATATCTTTGTAATCAATATGTTTGATTTTTCACGTTCCTTGTGATCGCAGCTAGTCTTATTGTCAAATTTGGATAAAACTAAACTTTGCCTAATTGTGCACTTATTTACATTAACGGACATTTAATTGACTTCTATGAATGGCTAATGTGCTGATTTCATTATTGTAATTTTCTTTCCATAATTCAATGACAGTAATTAGCATGTGATATCTGTTTGGTCCAGCCATGATTCTGTGTTAAATGTTCTGTTTACTTGAGTACGTTATAATTTGCATTACTTATATTTTATCTGTTTGCAATCTTGTGAGCATCTTGAACCCATTCATTTATTCAGACTCCAGAGACCATGATCCATTTAATGCAATATCCAACTCTCAGTACCAGTGTATATCATTATGATTTTATATGCCTGACTGTAGTAAATTTGCTGTTTACTTGAGTGTGTTCATATTTGCACCACTTCAGCTTAAATCTGTATGCAAGCCTGTGAGCATCATGATCCCATTCTCTCATCCAAAACCACGATCGAATTAATCCAAAATCTAACTCTTTAGTGCCATTGGGCATGCTTGTGATTTTTGTCTGGGTGGGAATTCTTTTTTCCTACATTTATCTAACCTTTTTCTCTATTTTTATCAACATCCGTCTTTATAGGTTTGCTATTATGGGCAGCACTATCACTGTTTTGCCTACAGTCACGATCATGAACAGTGGATCATGTATGATGACAAAACTGTTAAGGTGAAGATTTTTAACAGTTGTTGCTTGTATATTTTTAGTCGCTTTTTCATCTAGTTAACCCATATGTGGTCTCCAGGTAATTGGTGGCTGGAACGATGTTCTTACAATGTGTGAAAGAGGACATCTACAACCCCAAGTGCTCTTGTTTGAAGCTGTGAACTAGCATAATGGAGAATTTCCGTATGCTACTTGATGCTATGAAGATATGAAGTTGGCATATTGACATTTGGATCAATTTCTGCCTGTATGAGGCTTTGAGCTAAGTTTTGACAGAAGAACTTGGGAAATCACACCCAGAATTGTAGTATAGAGTAAATCGCTTATTTAAGAGTGAAGGGAATTGGGAGCAGTTAGGAGAAACTCCCAACAGCTCATTGGGAAAATGACCGATTGTTGGTGCTGGTGGGAATAAGGGTGATATCTGTCTGGGTTAAAAGAAGCTGGTGGTCACTTCAGCAACTGTGAGCAAAACAAGAATTTCTTGTACATGTACGATTATTTTCCAACATAGAGAAATTTGTGTATAGATGAGATCTTCATCCCTTCCCATTTCCAGTATTTATATGGGGAGAAAACCATCAAGTCATGGTAATGACAATAATTTTGGCAGATATGGATCATGTAAATGTACTCTCTCGTCTTTATCTTCTCTCCATTTTGGGTGTTATCTGTGTTTTATAACCATGTTGATATCGACAGCATTGATGATAAGCACATTCACATGGCTCTAAAGAAGGCTGTGATCAGTCAAGGTATGTCTTTCTCTCAAGAAATGGAGATTGCTTTTACGATTTTAGGTTCATCTTTTATTGCCTATGAACTCATTAGTGTGCTTGCTGCAGCTTCTTTTAGCCTTAACCGAGGATAATGGAGTTGATAGTTTTGCTGCTAAATTATGTTTTCTCATACAATTTGTAGAGCTGAGCTATATTTCATAGGCTAAATGACGAAATATTGTCAAAATCCAATCAGACCTGTAATTAAATGCATTTAGTGAGCGTTTTATTAATTTCCTTGATTAAATCACTTAAATTTGAATTTCATAGTAGTTTACTAGTGAATTTGTAGACAAGCTACTGAATAACTTATATTCCAATAATATAAATAGTAATGCGTATAACAGATCTTTGTTAACAATATAAAAATGAGAGAATTTGTGTAAAATGTAATATTTTGTGGAATAAAATATTTCTACATTAAAAATAATGAATTCTTGAAATATAAATTTAAATTTTAAAAATTCATTCAAACTTAGTTAAGCACATAAGCTTTAGAGTTTTTGATAACAACAATCAAAAATAGATTGTTTGAATATATAATATTAGTACTTAATCTGATTGGATTTAGTTATCTAATATAGTTCAAGAAAATTGGGTTAAATTGTCATATCAGTTATTTTCTACGAGCGGAAAAAAAAAAAAGGAGCAGGTGGTTATACTTCACTGAGCTCTACTTTGAGTCTGCGTTTTGTGCATTAATTTATGGCAAAAATATATGGTGCCTTTCAAAGCACATAATTAAGTTCTGCATCATCATAATACAAAAACACTATCTAGCCATCAAAAAATAAAGATCACTCTTATCTTGGGGTCTTTTTTAATGATACCTATCTTGTAAATTTCTCTTTTTCCTCCATCGATGTGCACACCAAAGAGGTAAAGCCACCCAAAATGATATAATTCGACGAGGCAAAATTGGATAATAATCTTACAAAAATCTGAGGTCGGATCGATATGACTGAATCTATAGGTCCCTTGTCCGAGCAGACTTCTTCTGCTTCTTGGTATTCTGCTGAACATGATAAGGAGCACTCCTGCAGCAGCAAATGACACAATATATGATGAAGCTAAGAACTACAATAAGCAGATGAGAGTAGTAGACAGATGTTTCGAGGCAAGATTTGAATTTGACTCAAAAAATTCAGTTTGAGTGATACTGAAAACAAAAAGATGAGCTTTTTGCATGGGGAAAACCAAGTGATGGAGAATGGCATGTACCTTTTGAATTCAGGATCAGTTGGATCCCGAGCATAGAGTGATGAGGTGAATAAAGCTGAGAAACGCGGATCTTCTTTAATATCGACTGTTGGTATCTTTCCCCCATCTGGGATTGCTTCCCCTTTCTTCCCCTTGCGCTTCTTTGGTTTTAAGTTGTAGCCCTTCAAATTGGTATCTTCCCATTTGTCATCAGCAGTTAATAATTCGAGTTCTGCTCGACTAGCTTCTCTTTCTTGCTCTGTTTCCAGACTCGACTTGCTTGCTTTCTTTCGTTGAACAGAATTGCCCTTATTTCCCTCAGCTGGAACATCATCATCAACAAAAAAGTCATCTGGTTGTTCTGCAGGATCGTGATCTGTATCACTGCTCTCATCATCTGAAGTATATTTGGACCCTTTTTTCGAAGCCTTCTTTTTCTCTTTTCTCTTCCTGAGATAGGCCTCCCAGACAGTTTCTGATTTCTTGTTCCTCTTTTCAGTGATGCGTTTGCTTATTTCTTCTAAACCAGAACTGAAAGTAACCTCCATGTCCTGCCCATCATCATCTTCTTCATCTTCATTTGAGTCATGTCCCGACTGGATGAGAGCGCGGTACTTATCCATCTTCTTGCTCTTCTTTTCAGGCTCATCTTCCACTCTATCATCATTGTCATCCTCATCTGATTCACTCCCATCAGATGCCAAATACTCTTTAAGTTCCAACTCAGCTATCTGCAACGGCAGAACAAGACACAAGGTTGGGATTTGGGAATTCGCGCTTTTAATTAAAAAACCATCACTTTTTACAAATATAACCTAGTAGACCACAATTAAGCACACCATATATCAGAGCAATACAACTAAAAAGGTGCATCTGCCGATTCTTCCCAGTCTTCTACCATTATGCCTGGTCCTTTAGCAGGATGTTGAACCAGTAAATGAAATGGAAAAAAAAAACTCAAATAATTTTCAACCAGATATTGGATAAAAAAATTACTCATCAGTTCCACTGATGACAATCAGTGGTGGATCTACATGGACGATAGGGTGCGCTTAGCCCCCAACCAAATTTTTTTTCTTGGTTTTAGTAGTAGGATGATTCTATATTTTTATGAGATAACTTCTTCACTGGTGAGTGATGAACATGAAAAGGGGGCTAACAATGAAGAAGGGGGGAAAATTATTTTCATTTTAGTCGTAAATCTTTAGATTCTATCCATAGCAATGAGTTTAATTTAAAGTATGAATTTTTAAACATTTTGTCATTATTATAAATTATGTTTTTACCTAATTGCATAATTTCTGTCACATAAAAATCTAATGATGCCCCCCACAAAAAATTATACAGGATCCCCCACTACTGACTACGTAATACCCCATTGCAGTAACAACGAATTACTTTGGAATGGTGCAGGTATTATGTAATGAAAAGATGAACAATGAAACGGAAGTAATGAATACTCTGAACAGTTAAATCCTGTCTAATGCATGAGTATATCAAATGAATAGGCGTACAACATAAAACCAACCTGTTCATCATTAAGTTTTCTCTTCAAGGTCTTTGCACGCTGTGGTTCGTCTTCATCCCATGTGAGATGGATGTTGCTATGTTGCAATGCCCGAGTTTGAAAATCTAAGCCTAAATAATCTGATGGTACCTAAATAGAAGAGAATCATGGCCATTAAAAACCATCAGTAAGAGTTTGGAACCATACAACTGTGAAATAGAAAAGGTTGGCCTCATGCTAGGCTAGGGGTGGCAATTCGTGCGGATCGGATCCTTATCGTGTCAATCCGTTATCAATCCGATCCGTTAAGGTCAATTCCGTATCCGATCCGTTAAGAAAAATCAAAATTCGTATCCGTATCCGCACGAATTCGATCCGTATCCGTTAAGGATCCAATAAGTATCCAATCCGAATGATCCGTTATGTATCCGATCCGATAAAGATCCGATAAGAATCCAAATCGGATTAATTCAATAAGAATCCATTTCAATATACACAATTATAATCCAATAAAAATTTGATAAGATAATACAAAATATTCATATTTGATTGTTCAAATAATGTGTTTGATAAATAAATAAAACTGCAACTTCATTTGAAACTAAAATCCTCAATCAAATATCCGAAGATACATACATAAATCTTAAATTCCAATTCTAATACTCATTTCTAAATACTAATCAATCTTTCACCTTAGTCGTCAATACTCCACTTACAATTTTGTGGGAGAAAAATATTATTTAAAACTTTAAGATTTATAACAAATAAAATAAATTATAATAAATACTTTCAATCTACCATGGTGAAATTGAAAGAGTTGAGGACAATGAATGAGAATCTACAATACTTTCATCAACATTAAAATTTAAGATCTCACATTTTAGTTAATCCGTTGATACAACTTAATTGAAAACTTGAAGTTGAGAAAAAAAGAAAGTTATTAAATTATGATAGTAGAAGAAAATAAATATTAAAAAATATAATTAATAGATAAATAAATACATTTTTTTGTGGTGAATTAATAAAATGGGACACGAACAATTAAAAACCAAGAGATTTGAGTAATTAAAGAATTTTAAATCTATATTAATATATCAAAATCAATTAATTAATTATTATATTTAAAAAATAAATAATTTTTATTAATTTATTAACGGATATCCGTATCCGATCCGAATCCGATCCGTTTAATGAATTATCCGATCCGATCCATATTCAATCCAAATCCGATCCGAAATTTTCGTGTCCTTATCGTGTTGATCCGATAAGGATCCATATCTGATAAGCCTCAATCCGTATCCGTTATTATCGTGCGAATTCGTGTCGGATTATCGGATCGGATCAAAAATTGCAACTCCTATGCTAGGCATAGACTTACTTATCTACCATACTCTTACAACTAAGGAACCACATTCCCTTCAAAAGTTTTAATATATGATTGTCTTGAAGCAAATCAGATCAGGAGAGTAAAAGTCCCAAATTTTGAATATCATTGGATAGAAATTTGAGAATCAAAAATATTGCGGAATAAGAAGTAAATTAAGAGGTGGAAATTACCTCAGTTGAAACATCACGCGGCTGATGCTTAAATTCCATGGAATCTGGGATAAATCTCAAGTCCAACTTATTAGCTGATCTTTCAAACTCAACCCCATCACAAGTTTTATAAAGGTAATCTGACGTAGCAACCGAATCGCATTCCACAACTGCATAATAGTACCTACCAGGGAAGGGTATGATCAAACACATTAGAAGTTGTTGGCAAGTACTTTACGATAGTAAAACTTAAAAGGATGGCCATTCCAGCACAAAACTACTGAATTAGGAGTCACACTATTGTTGTGCAATATAAATCTTAAATTCTCTTGCATTTAAAGCTTATACTCAAGAATTATCAAAAAAAGACGAGCATAACAATTCTCATCTTTTATGTTACTAATGGAAATATAAACTGTCCTTCTAACCCCAAGTGCAGCATTTTTTTAGGGCATAATATGCACAAAATTATGAACATCGTATTGACATATACACAAATAGATAAATAACTGTAAACTACAAATTAAAGGGATTCATTAAGTGCTTTCCATTACAATAGATATTTCATACATATAGCAAGAGTTAACTTTTAACTCAAGTGAATATTGAAGAGTACAAACACAGCAGGCACATAGAAAATATACCTTAGCCTACTTAACTCATAAGCACGTAGCTTCTTTTGATCAATCTCATCATCATCCAAATCGTCATGTTCATCCTCATCATCAAATAATCCAACAGGGCCATGGATCGCCTCCTCTTCCATGCGCTTGAGTCCAAACTCAGATGGATAGACAGATACAGACAGAATTTTACCCTCTTTAGGGAGAAATGAAGTTAACAGAACATACAAATCGACAGCCTGCAATCAAGGGCTCCCACCATTAGATTCACACTAAAAAATCCCTTAATCAAGAAATGACGCATTTCGATTCACAGAAACATATTAATCAAATATTTAATGTATAGGCAGAAGGAGACTAACATCAAAGTGGTAACATCCCTGGATGCAAAAATATATATATACATATATATAAAGTGTATCTTCATTTTAAGATTGTCACAATACAGAAACACATACTAGCAGTTCAAATAGTTCCAGTTGAGATATCAACTAGGAAAGAGAAGCCCTGGTACTTCAAATATGATGTACAGATACATTCATGGTGAAGCACTCACAACTGAAAATTCAATCACAGTAACACAGATTGTATCAGACATCTTGTGAAGTGTTCTTTTGACTACCCCACTACACTAAGTATTCATGAAATAGTACTATAGTTTGTTATTCATGGTGTCCCTTTGTACCATACAATGTGCTACCAAAGTAGAAGGCAATGGCATGACTGGCAAAGAAAATAAAAAGCTATAACAGATGAGAAATCTCACCCTGACTTGACTCCAATCGAGATTGACAATAGCTAGCCTTCGTGTTTCCTTGTCTATTTCAGGTACATTATCCTCCTGCAAACAAGTAAAACACACACAATTACTAGGAAAACATTTTTTTTTTAAATGTACAAAGAAAACACAAGAAATTCCAACCTGCAGCATAAACGTATCTTCTTCCTCCTCCTCACCCACATCATCATCATCATCTGAATCGGTGGTACTGGTGGATGATGACTCGTCCACACTCTGCGCATCAACATCGACATCATCACCCTCACTTTCACTTTCATTCCCACTCTCAATTTCTTTTAGTTTGCCTATTTGGTGGGGTTGGGCTTCGGCTCGGCCTTCGGAATCTATTTTAGGGTCGTTTTCTTGTTGGTCGAGGCGATAGTATCGAGTGATAGAGGTGGAGGCTTTGTCTATCTTGGGTTTGCCTCGCTTGTCGACGGGAGCGCGGGAGGAGGTGAAGTTTCGGTCAGTGAATATGCGTTGGAAGCGAGAGTCAATAGTGACTTTGGAATGCCGCTTTGGAGCCTCCATGAAGCGAGGGTCTGACTGCGCCGAAGCAAATCGTTCGTCCGTAATCATTTCGGATCCGCCGCCCTTTCCCTTCCTCTTCACCTTCTGCTGCTTTCTTTTCTGCTCCAAACCCAAAATCCGACGGGTGGAAGACATTTTCACGGTGGTTTCCGGCCGGCGGCGAATGTCTGTGAGAGATGTATGAGTGTTTCTTGACGGTCCAAAGAAAAACCTACAGTTTTATAGCAGCTGAATTAGTAATTTGAAAAGATGAATGAATTAATTAATACAGAAATATTTACGCATCTTAATTATTAAAAATAAAGGAGGAAAATGATGAGTTTGAGCTAGGTTTGGTGTGAAAAAACAATATCGTTTATTGCACTGAATAATATTTTTTAAATATACAAAAGTTTTGAATATCTTAATTCTCATCCAAACCAATATTTATCATGATTAATTAAAATATCTATATATATGTTAAAACAAAACTGGGTACAAATATGTAAAATACTGTTGAGAAAAAAAAAATAATTGATGTAATAACCAAATCTATGTAATGTAATAATTATTGATTTGAACTAGTATATCACCCACGCGATGCGTGGGAATTTTAATTATTTATATTAAAATAATATAAAATTTGATATTTTTGGTGACTGAATATGAATTTTTAATATGTGTAAAATCATTATTATATGATAACTGTTGAGTTCGAAAATAGTTTTGGCCCAAGAACGAACCAAGACCAACCCATGACAATGGCCTAGTGGTAAAGATTATGCACCTCTCGAAGTAGCCAACATAGTTTCCTATCTTCGTATATCATTTGGTCAATCACAGAAGTATTCTTAAGTTATTTTCCATGAAACACAACGATCCTAAAGAATCATAGGCAAGGACTATCAATCACTTAAAAGTACGAAGCTCCTTCAGATAGGGGTGAGCAACGCGCAGATAGGTTTAAAAATCAAACTGAAACCGCAAAGTCGTTAACTCGCAAATTCTAAAAATCCAACTCGAGTTGCCCGATTGAACCTATAAACCGAACAAAAACCAAACTATACCAAATCATCGGTTTTGATTTAACCAAAAATTTAAAAATTTCTTCAAATGCACTAAATCGTGACTTTCTACTGTCGTTTGCCACAAATGGACTGATCTTGTCTCTGTAACCAAGTGTGTTCATTCTAGAGCCGGCGGCAGGATGGTGACAAAATGGGGAAAGGCTAGTGTGGTGGATATAAAAGACATATTCCTTGCCAAAAGTTCTCGGGGAAGAAATGGAAAAAAGTTTTCTAATTGAATTCTTCGAATTCTAGAAGGAAACTCAATGTTCTACCTTTCAATTTTATTCATTTCTCTAAGAATCATGAATGGTGATTTGTAATAATTTTCTTTAGCATGATCTATTCTTACTCTTCATTGATGTTTTTTGTGAGGGATAGTCAATCCCATACATAAAATTTCTTGAAACAAAATAAATTTATTGTTGAGAAATTCACCTACCAACAAAAATACATACATCATAAATTTGTGTGTTGTTTATAATATGTATGTGATGTGATATTACATTGGCACTCATAATTTAACATAATTTAAGCAATTATAAATATAAAAATAATATATACATTTAATATATATATATATATATATAATTCATAAATATATTGAAACTATAAATTAGGATTTGATGGATTTTGTTAAAGATATAATCTCCTAATTTCTTAATTATATAAATATGTCAATAATATCTGAAAATAATCCTTTAATTATATAATGTGTCATAAGGAAAGAAATTATTTTAATTGAAATCAAATAATTGATTTAAGAAATTTTATATAATTGATTTCCTTTATTTATTAATATTATATCTATTATAATACATTTATACATCTCTTTACAAAATCAAGAAAATACTAAGCAATTAATTATTTTCAAAAGTTGAATATAATATATATATATGTAAGTTATATAATTATTATAATATATTACTATATATAGAATTATGATCTCCATAATTATTAATGATCAACTAATGTAACTAAAAATTATTATAAATTATGTCTGAGCTTACTTTAATATTTAGATAGGTAGACTAATTCATTAAAGGAGTTTTACTGATTCAGGACGTGAAAGATAGTTTAATTATCGATTCACGATCCGAATGATTAATTCTCACTTTAGGACTTGAAAGATAAAAAAAATTCTAAATTTAGAACCCAAAAAATCGTATAATTCTAAATCGAGGACCTCAATATTAGGTCCTGGATTGAGAATTGTTAGATCTTTTGGGTCCTAGATTAATAAATCATTTTTCGGACCCTGAATCGACAATTCTCCTTCATTAAACCATATTCATAATACAAATATATATATATATATATATAGAGTTGCGTTCATTTCTGAACTAAGTGTTGTGAATGAACAGTGAACATAAATCCTACCTTTGATTTATCTAATCCAGCGGCTCAATTAATGACACGTGTCAATTAAATATTATTTTTTTATTTCATTAAGGGTAGTATGGGTAATCTAGTGGAATTAAATTATGGACGGTTATTAAGTTTGGTAACTGCAATATTTACTCAAGATTTGATTTATATCATATCTTTTTTAGGTTCCTCTTTTAGTTTCCATTATTTATGCATAATTCTCTCCAAATCAAATCCCTACAGATTTATTCAAAATTAAGAGCCCGTCTGCAATTCCTAGAAATTTTTTCCCAGCGAAAATTCCTTTCTCCACCATTAGCCACCACCGTGCAACCTGTTGTAGGAGGATTGCTGCATGCGCCACCTCTTTGGAGCCAACGACACAGGATCTTTCCCCCTCCCCCACGGTGGTGCTCACCGCATGCCATCGTTGCTTGGTATTTTCTAGGTTTTTTGAAGACATTTGTCTTCATTTTCATTAGATATTTCCGCCGATAGGAGATTTTCTCCACCCGTGCGCGGCCCAGCGCAGGCGACACCGCCGCCCTATATCTTGCCGTCCGAATATTTGCGGTCCAGTCTTAAAGTCCGATTCGCGATTTGGCCATTCCACTTGGACAATTTTCGTCCAAGATCCGCTGTTATGACTAGTTGTTTGCTGCCTTGTCTTGTCTGGCGATGTCGACGTCATTCTTCGAATCCGGCTGACACTTGGTGGATCGCCTTCACGTCTAGATTTTATTTTTTTTATGTCATATGCGATTATCATTTTTATTTTATGTGAGTGTCATTATTTATGAATAAATGTATCATTCTTCGAATCCGGCTGACACTTGGTGGATCGCCTTCACGTCTAGATTTTGTTTTATTTTCTGTCATATGCGATTGTCATTTTTATTTTATGTGAGTGTCATTATTTATGAATAAATGTATCATTCTTCAAATCCGGCTGACACTTGGTGGATCGCCTTCACGTCTAGATTTTATTATTTTTGTGTCATATGCGATTGTCATTTTTATTTTATGTGACTGTCATTATTTATGAATAAATGTATCATTCTTCGAATCCCTGTTTAACGAATAATTAAATTTGTTTATACATTTAATAATAATATATTACTGGAAGTTGAGAGAATAACCTTATAATGACACACAAAGTCATAAACAATGACACACAAAGCAATAAATAATGATAACGATTAACTTAAGATTATGGAATAAATCGTGGTGCATTTTCTCTTTCCAATTTATTTGATAATAATGGAAAAAATCATTAATGACAACCAACAAACATGCTAAATATTCGATTAAATTTGTCTAGATCGTGGGTTGATCCTAATTGGTAACTGTCCCCATAAATTTTGACTTTCAGTTTTTAATTGTGCGGATTTTATTTTTTTTCCGTTTATGCCCTTTAAATGACAAAAACTAGCCTATTTAATGATAGACGGAAAGATTTAATCTGGAACGTTGATTTACAAAATGGATGGTTAGATTTTGTTCTCTGTTCATTCACATATACCTGTTCAGCCTAGATCACTCCCCTATATATATATATATATATATTCATAATACCATTCATTACCATGGAGTTTATCAATTTCTTCTCATGATTCTTGTGATTATTTTCGGAAGGTTTATTTTAACGGAAAAAAATCTATGTTTAAAAATATGATTTAGAAATTCAATAGCACTACTTCAGTTAAACATTGCATGTTAACATTAAATCTAAATCAATTTATTTTTATTCAAATGATTTATCCTTCATTATTAATCAAATTAACTTCAACCTAATCTAATCAAATTAACTTACTTCTTTATCTATCATTTGATCTAACCTTATATAAAATATGCATGTCAATCTCAAATGTATATAAATTTTCATTTTTTATTATCAAATAAAATCCTATTATTTTAACGCATATAAAACTACTAAATAAAATTACACAATAGGTTAATTTGAATATTTATATTTCGATATTGAGTATTAAAAGTACATAAACATGATCCATTACAAATCATAGCCATTGATTTTTTATATAACACTTTACCAATCTAAAAATTTATTCTTTATGTGAGAATTAAACTTTAAAAATTTGTACCTCCAAATATAAAAAATTATTTTGACAATTAACAAAAAATAACTTGTTAGAAAACTTGTCTTTCCAAAACACTTAAATACTAACAACTTGGTAAAAATAAAAAATTAAAAAAACCAACAAACCTTGTATATAAATAGATGTCCAGGTACAACGTATTTATTTATATCTGCATAAACAATTCAAATATTGTTGGTCCCGGTTTTTCAGAGTATAAAACGTTACGCAGCGGAAATAAAGTTAAGTGTTTTCTTGCACGCTACTTACACACAGCTGACAACTGGCAACTGGTCAGCTGGTGCTGGTTACTCAGTACACAGCTGACAACTGAGATCTGTCAGCTGGTGATTCAAAACTTTGAATATTTAGCCTTGTTTGCACAGTTATATATCAGTTTCAGGATATACTCCAGCACTTGTGTGCTGGGTTTAAAATATGAATGAAAGACAGAAAGCTGATAAATAACAAAGGATTTTTATAGTGGTTCGATCAATCGATCTACGTCCACTCTCCAGTCGAAGCACTGGAAATTCCACTAAGAGTAATCAGGTACAGGTCTCCTACGATCTATCTCTAGCTGGTGAATGCCTCGTCCACCAGTTCACTAGATCAACCGCTCCCGGTCCTGGATTCTTCTTCAACTCTTCTCAGCTAATGGAGTGCGAGCACGTCACTTCAACCTCCACAGCTAGCTAGGTGTTTTAGTTCTCCCAAGAACGTAACAGTCTCTACGGCAGAATGCCCGTAATAACTCAAGTGCTGGTAAGCACAGGAGCTGCTGTGAACTTTCTCGAAGGAGAAAGAACACCAAGTGAGATCTTTAACTTACAAGCTTAAAGCTTGAAGTCTCGTGTTTGATAAATCAACACACGGAAAGCTTTATGAAAAGCCTCGAAAGTACTTTATGCTATTCTGCAATAATTTCAGTTCTTTCGGTAGTTGAGCAGATAAGTTGAAATCGTGGAATCTGATGGCTCGTGGAATCTAAAGTTTGAATGTTGGTGGTTGCGACGTATTTATAGCCGCAGGAACCGATTCAAACTTTCTAGCCGTTTGGACGCATCCGGAAAGGTGTCAGACCTCGGATGTCCTTCTGATGGCGGCAGGTATGCTTTTCCGGAAAAGAGCCATACCTAAGACCGCTTTATCTGACACAGATCTCTTTGTGTCAGAACGGCTCTCTCTGTCAGTCCGAGGAATAAGACTGGCGTCTTGTGACTGATAGACTTTATGTTATCCTTCCTTAAAGTCATCCTTTGTCAGTCGATTCCTCAGAGAATCTTCTTTTTGTCTCTACTACGCGGGGAGAGAGAATCTGGAATTCTGCTGGTAACATCTGACTGGTAGATCATACTGGTGATCTTGTGCTGGCAGTCTCTGCTGGTGACTTGCCCTGGCATAATCAAAGTCTACCAAAAGTCTGGATGTTAACTCTTTTCGGAATCTCCCATGACTGGTGAAATCACCGCTGGTGAATAGTGTAAGTAGGAACACGCATTCTCCTGGTAAGGTTTGTCAGCCGCCTGCTGATGACACCCTTCCCAACTGGTGAACAGTACCCAGTCATAAGCGCTTCTCATGCTGGTGAACAGTGTCAGCACGAGTCTTTGTCAGCCGCCTGCTGATGAAACTTTTCCCAACTGGTGAACAGTAGCCAGTGGTAAGCGCTTCTCATGCTGGTGAACAGTGTCAGCATGAGTCTTGATCAGCTGCGACTTACAACTCAAAAAGACCTAAACAGGACTTTACATTTAAGACTAGAGCTATGTAGAGACAACTGACGCTGGTAGGACTTAGGATTTGATCCACCAAAACTATAATCTAAACAAGTAAGCTACTGGGGAAGGAAACCTTAGACAGATTTCCCAACAATTTCCCCCTTTTTGGTGCGATCAAAGCCTAACCAGCGAGCACTCAGCTGATGAGGAAAGTTACAAAGGATTTCAGGGTTTTACAAGTGAAACCTATCAGATCTAAACCTATGAAATTACTTCCTCAACATCAGCTCTAACAAAAAAATCTTCCCCCTCAACCAAGGAAAGATATTGCTCGTTTAAAAATATGGAAATTAAGATCAGAGCAAATAAGCATGTAAATAAATTTAACATGCAAGATGAGTGCTGGTGCTGATTACACTGGATGTGTAAATTCAGCTGGTAAGTATAAATTTGACAATTGTTGGACAATAAGAGATTGTCATCAACTTGTCAGTTAACATTCCATTATAGATTTAGCAATTACATGTACATTGAATGATAACTGACTAGTCTATTGCCTGGAAGATGATCCTGGTGACTGAGTCCGAGAACTGGTGATAGACCTCAGGATCTCAGTAAGTGCGGCCATGTCTTCCT
>JAPKLW010002505.1:0-17500 GCA_026898455.1 Plectranthus barbatus
TCCAACTGTGCAAATCCATAGGATTTAATCACATCGTTGAAACGTAAGTTCCACGACCTTGAAGCTTGCTTAAGTCCATACAAGGACTTCCTAAGCTTCCAGAACAGATGTTCTTCGCCTTTGCTTATGTAACCCTCGGGTTGCTGCATATAGATGTCTCTACCTTCTTTAAGGTAACCTTTTAGAAAAGTGGTTTTGACATCCATCTGCCAGATCTCGAGGTCCATATGCGCAGCTATGGCAAGGAGTATCCGGATGGATTTAAGCATGGCCACGGGTGAAAAGGTTTCGTCATAGTCAATGCCCTCTTTCTGACTATAACCCTTTGCCACCAGCCTGGCTTTAAAATCCGTGATCCTTCCATCCGCCCCTTTCTTTCTCTTGTATACCCATTTGCACCCTATGGCCCTAAAGCCATCCGACAAATCAATTTTCTGGTATACATCCATAGCAGTTATGGATTCAATTTCAGAATCCATGGCAACACGCCATTTGGCAACATCCTTGTCCTGCACTGCCTCTCCGTAAGTCAGTGGGTTAGAGTCCTCATGTCCGTCTTCCGGCTCAAGTCCGAAGACTCACCCACGAACATGTATCTTTCTAGCTAGAAAATAACTTTTCCACTACGACGAGGCATCGGTGCCGTGTCAGTAGTAGGTGCAGTGACTTGTGGTCCTGCACCTTCCACTGAAGAACGTGTCTGTGGTGCTGTGCCTCTCACATGTGCACCCACATCTACACGTTCCCCTTCCCTTGGAATTGCATTCTCGTTCTCAATTTCTTGAAGAACGATATCACTCCTTGACCTGTGATTACTCACATACTCGTCCTCCAAGAATCTAGCGTTGGTGCTAACAACGACTCTTTGACTCTCAGGACAGTAAAAGTAACCACCTTTCGTTTGCCTGGGATACCCTATGAACAGCATTACTTTTGACCTGCTTTCTAACTTATCAGGTACCTTCGACAGTACGTGTGTCGGACAGCCCCATACTCTAAACTTGCACAAACTAGGTTTGCGACCAAGGAAGAGCTCAGAAGGCGTCTTAGGAACTGATTTAGAAGGTACCACATTAAGCACGTAAGCTGTTGTCTCCAATGCGTAGGCCCAAAACGAAATTGGTAAGTTTGCATAACTCATCATTGATCTTACCATCTCTAGAAGAGTCCTATTTCTTCTTTCAGCTACACCGTTTTGCTGGGGAGTACCCGGTGCAGTCCACTGGGATGTAATCCCATTTTCTGACAAATATTGCAGGAACTCGTTACCGAGGTATTCGCCACCGCGGTCATATCGCAGCGACTTGATAGTTTTCCCGACCTTCTTTTCTACCTCAGCCTTGAACTCTTTGAATTTCTCAAAGCATTCAGACTTGTAGCGAAGCAGGCAAACGTATCCGTACCTTGAGTAATCGTCAATGAAAGTGACGAAATACTTGTACCCTCCACGAGCCTGCATGGACATCGGTCCACACAAGTTAGAATGGATCAATTCCAACACTTCCTCTGCTCGAGACTGACTAGCCTTGAAAGGCCTAGTTGACATCTTGCCCTCGATGCAGGATTCGCAGACTTGATAATGTACAGCCCGGACTAGGTCCAATGTACCGTCATCTGAAAGTCTTTGAATCCGCTTCAAGCTGATGTGACCCAGTCTCAAGTGCCAGAGATATGTAACATCCTCATCAGAAGAAGTAAGTATTCTCTTTCTAGGATTATCAATTACGAATGAATTACATGCAATACTTGCGGAAGACTTATGATTACAGTTAACAACATAGAGAGAATTATTCAGACCATTATTACCAATGATAGAAACACCACTATCAAAAATAACTGAATATCCATCAACAAAAAGTTTGGAAACTGAAATAAGATTCCGCCGAAAATCCGGCACGTACAAAATATCTCTCAATGTTAAAACAGAATCATCAAAATACAAGGTGAAATCTCCAATGGCAGCTGCACTCACTTGTGCTGCGTTCCCCATTGAGATGGTAACCTCGTCATTCTTCAGCACCCTCCTCGGTGTGAACCCCTGCAAAATGTAACAAACATGATCAGTAGCTCCAGTATCCACTACCCACGATTGAGTAGAAACCGATGCTAAACATGTTTCCGTTACAAATGCAAATGACGTACCTTGTCCCTTGGCAGTCGGACAATCCACCTTTCCGCATCCAGCACACTCGTTGTTCTTTGGAGTGACCTTGGCTCTCTTCCCCTTCCTAGACTTGCTATCACTGTCTGCTTTCCTGAACTTGCTCTCAGCACCGTCGTCTCCAACCTTAGAGGTTGTTGAACCAGTGCTAGAACCAGACAGAACAGGTTTCCGTGCTCGCATGGTATACTGCTCCACTACAAGATCCTCAAGCAGCTCATGCAGAGCATACTCTCCCTTTGCAGCAGCAACTACCTTAAAGTCATAAAAGGATTCCGGAAGAGAATTCAAGATAATATCAATCTCGCCTTGCGCACTGATATTACCACCCCGCACAGTGAACTGTCTCATGAGATCAATCACAGACATCATGTGCTCTGTCACCGAACTATCCTCAACCATCTTCTTGCACACAAGATTGTGTACAAGCTTACAGTCGATAGTTCGTTCCACTTTGCCAAAAGCTGTCGAGAGTTCCTTCCAAAGCTCTCCAGCCCTTTCGAGGTGTTCATACTTATGCCTTAATTCTCTAGACAGGGAACCCGTAATGAGCCAGAAGGCAAACTCATCAGCATCCTCCCATCTGTCATAGAATTCAAGCTCAAGTTCGCACACTCCTCTCTGAGAGCGCAATAGTGGATCCATGTAAAGAACATGTGCTTGATTTTTCAGATAAAGGATGTGTTTGAAGCAGAAACTCCATACATGGAAGTTCAGACCAGTTAGAGGATTAAGAGCAAGTATATGATCGACAGTAGACATAGACATATCTGAAACAATAAAGAATCTTAAATAAGAACATACATGTTGAACTTCAAAAACAAATGCATTGAAAAGCTTTTAATAAATCAAATACAAATGTTTTCCACTAATTGCCCAAGAGATCCCACCGCAAGCTATACTCGTAGACGTTTACGATGTCACCCTCAACCAGAACTGCGGGTTTTAAGCCCCAATCCATTTAATTTCACTACCATGTCAGGATGCTTTTGACACTAGAAATTAATAATTAGTGAAAACCTTAGACCAAGCCATCTCTCAAGAACAGGGATGCAATTCTTGCATTATATTCTAAGATGCTTCTAAGCAATTAACCACAAATTTAACTCCGGCCAAAAGAGACAGTTTAGCATGGCACGTAACCATACCGCACAACCCTGTTATCTATAATTTAAATCAATCCTAGAATACTTGTGAAAGAGGTCTACGCAAGCTACACTCGTAGACGTTTACGCAAAGCCCTCCCACTATTCACATGATTTAAATTGTTTGTATAGAAATCCCAACAACCGTACTCATGCACCTCCGGGAACTAGCAAGCTACACTCGTAGACGTTTACTAGAACGAGAGATACACTTACAGCCTAGGACCGCTTTGTGGAGGTCTATTGATTTTAATTAAAAAATTTTCTTAGTATTTTTCTTTTAAAAGGTTTCTTTATGCGCACACATAATTTCTCTGTCATTATATTTTCCAAATTTTTGCATGTAGTAATACAAGCCCAAAAATTCCCAAAATATAATCCAACAAAAGAAATTAATCACATAAGCATGCTTGGAAAGCTGTAAATAATAAAAGCAATAAAACATGCTTTTCCTATTGTCTACACATGCTTAATTGCGCACATAAATAAATCACATATCATACGAGGACAATTAAGGCAAACAAAAATTCCTCGTGGCCCCAAAAATAGAAAAATAAATTCTATCTATTACAAATTTGATTTTTGAAATAATTTGGATAAATCCAAATCTTTTCAAATCTTCCAAATCTTCAAGGGCCTTCAAATCTGGATACACCAAATCTTTGGATTTTTAGGCTTTGTGATCTGATGATTTGCCCTAACCCTAATGCAAACCCTAGGGTTTACACATGATTGCACAAACCACAAAAACACGAGCCACCGCGACGGGACAGCAGCAGCCGACAACGACCGAAGCCGCCGCCGCGAGGCCAGCCCTGCGCCCAGCGCCGCGCGCCATGCACGTGCGCCCCGCGCGCCTGCCTGTGTGCCGCGCCCGCATGCGCCGTGCTCGCCCTGCGTGCCGTGCCGCGCGCGCCAGCGCACCGCACCACCGTCGCCCGCCGTCGTCCTCGCCGGCCCTGCGTCGGTTCCATCTTCGTTCTTCGTTCTCGACCCATCCAATTACAAATTTGAAAATTACAGAAAACCTATTCTATTACAATTTTCAAATCTACACTAATCACGGATTTTCTCTTGATTTTACAAAACAATTCAGCCCTACACGGATAAACCACCGCGGGCTGAATCAACGAGTTGCCACGAGGAACAAAAACCAACATCCACAAAAATAAATTCATACATGCATATAGAATTCAATTATGAACAACAGAGCCATAAATCAGAAACCTGGCTCTGATACCAATTGTAGGGTTTTTCCGTGAACCGAATCACCAAAACCAAACTAAACCGGATCGATCTATAGATATTGCTCATAATTAAATTTCTCAAAAACCTAGCATGCTCCTATGAATATAATACATAATTGTGGATTGAGAGATTACCGTAATTCCGTCGTCTCTGTACCGATCTTTTGCGTTTGAATTCCAAACTTCAATTCAACCACGCAATTCGATTCTCTGTGGAAACAGAAATTAGAATACTAATTTCTAGAGAAAAAAAAATAAAGAACAGGGAAGAAAAGATCTGTTGTTCTCCAGATTAGATCTTCAGATCTGTGTCCCGGTGCTGGTCAGATCTACTACTGGTGAGGACTCCGTAGATCTGTGGCTTGAGCAGGACCAGAATTCGAAAATTCTCCTCCTTTCTTCCTCCATAGGATCGGCTCCCCTCTCTCTCTCTCCTTAGGGTTTCAACTGATTTGAATCTTATGAAAGTGTGGCTAGGGTTTCAGAGAGTGAGAGGTCTATTTATAGACCTAGGGTTATAAAACCCTAGTGGGCTCCTGGGCTCAATTCAGCACATTTATTGGGCCAGACCTGGGACCTAATGCAAATAATAAAGTGGGCCTATAAATTAATTAATTCTTATGTCCACAACCCAAGACACAATTAATTAATTAATATTAATTCTTTTTCACCACAGAATTAAAACTGACCTACCTCTTTATTACCACGTCATGAGAACGAGTTGCATTAATTGAGAATCCCCATATTTAAGGTTACCGGACATCCATTAATTAATCGGAGTCTCTGACAAGCTCTAACTACAATTAATTAATATATTATAATTCCTGAGTAGTACCACTCAAACCTTATCACTCGTGCCTGAACTTAATCAGCCTGCAGGACTTTGGCACGGTGAATGTTATTGAGCTCATCAGGGAATGTCCCCATCCTATTACTCGGATATGGTTACCTAAGTCCAGTCTCAGGCGGTACTACACGAACTGTTGTTACCCAAGATGTGGATATACGAGCACGTTACTTAGGCTCTCCACCATGGCAAGTCAAAGCAACAGTCAACCCGTGAAAACCCCTGAACCTTCGTTAGGGTTTGGACTTAATCAATATAACGAGATCTTTTATTCACTAATGTCAGACAGACGAATATATCTCACTGCGGTCCATCAATACGCCACCTTTGCGTACCAGCATGTCAAGTAACCAAGACAGACTACTTATTCCGACAATGCCGCAACCATCCAGACAGACGTATCCTCAAACGCTGTCTCGATTGTGATCCGGTTTATGTCTCACTAGGTCAAGTGATCATACTGTCTTCTGCAATCTACAACACGCCGTATGATCGTCCCTATCGGTGAGATAAGAGGATACCATTGTTCATACATGTAAGATTGTTAACAGATATGAGAAATAAACTGTTGTATACTCATTGTAATAAATGCTTTCAGTATACAAAACCCATCACATATCCCCAAAACAAAATCGGTAAGCTTGCATAACTCATCATCGACCTGACCATTTCCAAGAGAGTTATATTTATTGTTTCTGCAACACCATTTTGTTGAGGGGTTCCTGGTGCAGTCCATTGGGATGTAATCCCGTTATCTGACAAGTACTGCACGAACTCGTTAATGAGGTATTCTCCACCACGATCTGATCGTAGTGTCTTGATAGTCTTACCTAGCTTCTTTTCTACCTCACTCCTAAACTCTTTGAATTTCTCAAAGTATTCAGACTTATGGCAAAGGAAATAGACATATCCGAATCTTGAGTAATCGTCAATGAATATGGCAAAGTACTCATACACGAGCTTGCGTGGACATTGGTCCACATAAGTCAGAGTGGATCAATTCCATCACATCCTTTGCTCGAGACTGACTTGCCTTAAAAGGTCTGGTCGTCATTTTTCCCTCTATACAGGATTCACAGATTTGATGCGGTACCACTTGAAAAGAATCCAGAACCCATCGCATGCTAATCTTTTAATCATCTTTAGATTGATGTGACCTAGTCTCAAGTGCCAGAGATATGTTTGATCCTCATCGGAAGAAAACTTTCTCTTTAAATGATTATTATTATTGGATGAGTTTGCAACATTCACCGAAGATTTATGCATACAATCAATGATATAGAGAGAGTCAATCAGTTTGCCACGACAGATAACACCGTTATTCCCAATGATAAAAACTCCACTATAAAAAATAACTGAATATCCATCATTAAATAACTTGGAAACTGAAATTAAGTTCCGCAGAAAAACCGGCACATATAAAACATCTCTCAAAATCGAAACATTATTTTCAAAGCATAAAGTAAAATCTCTAATGGCTACTGTTGAGACTCGCTCTCCGCTGCCCATTGAGATGGTAATCTCGTCATGCTTCAGCTGCCTTGTCGGCCTGAACCCCTGCAAAGTATAACAAATTAACATTATCAGTAGCTCCAGTATCCACTACCCAAGAATGGGTATAAACTGATGCTAAACATATTTTCGTTATAAATGCACATGACGCACCTTGTCCAGTCTTTCTGACTTGACAATCTTTCTTCCAGTGACCAGCCTTGCCACATTTGAAACACTTGTCCCTTTTTCCAGGCACGCCAGGTGTCCTTTTTGACTTCTTCACAGAAGTTGTACCTTTGGCTTTCTTCTTAAACATTCCTTTGTGCCTCTTGCCAACCAGCGCAACAGGACAGTTTCGTGAAGTAGCCAAAACAACCTTTTCTGGAAGCATTACTGACTCCGCTGCCATCAAGTCATCGAGTAACTCGTTAAGAGTGTACTCTTTCTTGTTCATGACAACATTCAGTCTAAAGTTCTCAAAGGACTTTGGCAGAGATTTGAGGATGTTATCAACCTGCGCTTCTGCATCGATACCACCTCCGTGCAGCATAAGCTCATCCATGAGATGAGTCATGCTGACCACGTGCTCTCCGACCGAGCTACCTTCTGCCATTTTCTTTCCCATGATTTCCCTCATGAGATTGAATTTGACAGCTCGGTCTGACTCACCATAGGTCCCTGTGAGGCTGTCCATTATGTCACAAGCATTATCATATGAATGATGTTGCTGTGCAAGTACCTTGGACATTGTAGTCATCATATAGCATTTCACTATAATATTTGACTTGAGCCACTTATTATAGTAGCTCATTTCCTCATCAGTTGATGCATTAGTGGGAGCAGCCGAACGAGGCTTATCAAGGAAAAACTTGTGTTCCTCTGCAACAAGGATGTAATCCAAGTTGCGTTTCCATTCTTGAAAATTAGGACCGGTTAATTGGTTTTGTGCTAAGATATTGATCACATTTGGTAAAGACATGTCTGAAAACAATAAATTAAAGCAAAAATTAAAACATAGTCGCAAACAATTGAAACAATTAAATATTGAAACCTTATGATAAAACAATATTAATGTTTCCTCCAATTTGCCTAAGTATTACTATTACAAGCCACACATGTGGACGTTTACAACAAAACACTTAACCAGACTGCATCTTTCAATTCTAGTCCTTTAATTCCAATCCATGCCCTGGTTCCTTAGACAAATAGAATTAATAATTGGAGACTAACTTAAGACCATATTATCCTACTGAGCAGGGACATCACAAATGAGTTATACTCTAGATAACATCTAAGCTAGCTTACCACCAAAGCCAACCCTCCCATATAAGGATCTACTAAGACACACCTGATCCCTTATAATAAGGCTGTCTCATTTAATTCAATCCCTAGAGAACTTATGAAAACTCAATGCGCAAGCTACACATGTAGACGTTTACGCATGAACTCCCACTACTCACATGAATTAAATGTTTGTTTTAAGAAATCCTATCTATTAGAACTTATGAATAATAAATTAAGTAAGCTACATATGTAGACCTTTACCTAATAAATTACCCACTTCCAATAAAGGATCGCTTTGTGGAGGTCTTATTAAATAACCAGCTTAATAATTTAAAATTCATAGAGTTCAATTGCACAGATTATTTTATGTAGCCATAATTATAACATTGCTAAAATTATATCATGCATGGCATGAACCCCGAATTTATAGTTATAATTAATTACATAAAATAAAACACATAGCATGCTTTAAAACTGTAAATAAAAGCAGTAAACGTGCTCCTATTATCTACAACATGCTTATATGTTGCGCAATTAATTTAAACACATATATCATGCGAACACAAATAATAAAACAAATAAAAAATGTCCTCGTGGCCTCATGATACGGAATTAAGAAATAATCCTATCTATTACACTTTGGAATTATCTCACAGATCTTCAACTGGGCTCCCACTACTTGGACTATGATTTGAATTTATTTTCTAAAATTTTGGCCTCCAAGATTTGATCCATCAGAAAATAGGACAATTGGGCTAGTTAACCAAATCACGGGCCGGGCACACATTGCAAGCCCGATATCCCGCGAGAACTCAGCCCGACGGGCCACCACCGGTGAACCACCGCCACCACCATGAGGGCTGCCGGAATCGCGTAGCAGCGTGCATGGCTGCAGCCCACGATTCTGCCTCCTCCGGCCGTTGCCTGCTTTGCATGTTGCCGCCCCGGCTTGCCCCGACCGTCGCCATATTCTCCAACGCCAGCCACCACGGCTTGTCGGAAAAATGTGCAGGAGATGCAATCCGAAGCTCGCACGAACCGCGAGCAAACCCTAGGGTTTGCGGCGCCACCATTTGGTCCCAGCCCCATCACCGACCGTCCCCAGCCCGTGTCCCCTAGCCACGAGCCACGTCGCACCACCCTCTCCTGCTGACACCGTCCGAGGAGGGAGGAAGCGCCATCGGCCGCTGCGCACGGGGCTGCGCAGGAATGCCACGCCGCGCGCCCCAACCGCTGCTCGCCATCGTCCCGGCCTCCGCCCCCGTCCCTCGCGCCGTTATCTCAGGGCCATCACACGCCTGCCGTGGCCACGCAGCCCTTCCCCTGTGCGCGCGCACGCACGGAAACCCTAGGGTTTTGCACGCAGCACTGCCGCTGCCGCTGCCGTGGGCCTGCCGCGTGCCTATTGCCGTCGTGCCTGCCGTTGCTAACCACCGTGCATGGCCTGATGCCATGCCGGCGCCGTCGTGCGGTCCGTCGTTCTTTGTGTTCTTCCTTCGTTCTTCGTGTTTTTCGCATTCTTTGTTTTCCATTTTACAGATTTAATTTTTAAATTTGAAAAATTACATTGAATTGCATCCTAATACAATTTGGAATTTAAATCTAACCACGAATTTATCTTGTGGGTGAAAAACGAATCCTTATAAAAGGGCGGATTAACCCGAGAACCATGAGGACGAATAAACACAAACATACAATCCTAAACCCATGCAATCATTCAATAATCATCATGCAAATCATAGGCAATATTATTTTTTCCGATAGAGCCAATTAATTCGAAACCTCGCTTTGATACCAATTGAAGGGATTCGTGAACTGAATCACGAAGTCCGTTTGCCAAGGATCGTTAATTGGAATATCAAAAATAAATTACTATGCCTATGATTATTCCTAGCATGCTCCTATTGATTATGCATAAGGGGGTTTATGCGGAATACCTGGATTGTAGAAACCTAAAGAACGAGTGCGTAGAGATTTGATCCTCGATCATTTTCCCACGCACAAAGATTTATTCCTAACAGATCAAGGAATTAAATCTTATGAAAATAAATAAATATTTTCAAAAACAAAAGGGAGAGAAGAAAGAAGATCCTCCTGATCTGATCTTCTGATTTGTATCCCAACTCCGATCCGAATATCTGGTGAAGATTCTCTTCGGATTCCTCGCCCGGTTGAGAAGCAAAATTACCTTCTCATTTCTCAGATTAGTCGATCACCACAGCTCCCAAAATATGGTTTGCTGTGTGCAACATATGATCTTGTGGTGTGTTGAGATCTGAGAAACTGAGGTCTATTTATAGGAAAATACTGGACTTCTATTGGGCTTGAGTTTCATGGGCCAGACCAGGGACCAGAATGCAAATAGCAAATAAGGCCTATCAATTAATTAATTCTCATATTTAACCCAGAATATAATTAATTAATTAATACTGATTCACTCCACCAGAGAATCAATATTGTCCTACCTATTTGCTACCACATTTTGAGGTACGGGTTGCATGGGCTCGGTTTATCCCCACATTTAAGGTTACAGACATTCATTAATTAATTTAAGCTCTGACAAGCTATTTAATTAATTAACATCTTATATTCCTGAGTCAATCCACTCAAACCTTTTCACTTATGCTTGAACTTAAGCAGCCTGCAGGACTTTAGCATAACGAACCTTTTGAGCTGCTCAGGGAATGTCACCATCCTATACTGGATGTGGTTACCAAGTTCCGGTACCAGACAGTCATATACAAAACGCTATCACCCAAGATACAGATATACAAGCTCAACTAGAGCCTTTCACTGCAACTCAAAGTGATACACAATCTGCATAAACTTCTGTACCTTCATTTAGGTTTAGGATCTCATCAAGCCATAGAGATATGGATTCTTTTAATGTCAGATAAAAGAATCGATCTCAACTTAGGTCCTTATCAATGTGTGCCCCACACCAGTATACAAAGTCAGCCAAGATAAGATGCTTATTACCGTGTATGCTGCAGCCTACACCGACAGTTTATCCTGAAACTGTCTCAGCTGTGATAACCATTTATATTTCGCTAGGTCAAACGACCCATACGATCTTCCGTGATCTACTACACACCGTATGATCTCCCTATTGACGAGATAAGAGGATAATTGCGTTTGCGACACATGTTTGTTAATTCAGACAGGGGATGAACATACAACATTTATGATTCCCAGTATATTAACCAATAGACCTTGTACATAATATACCAATCATAATGCTTTCAGTATATAAATCCATCAATAGTGAGCTCAATGATTTTTTTTTTCTTTTTCCTTTTTGAACTCCTAATGATGTGAAAACAAATATTTATTGTATGAATAATTTAATATCAAAGATTTATTTCAAAATAATTTGATTTTCTATTTTATCTTATATAATACTTATGTTGAAAATCTCCTTAGGTTTACAAACAAATAGGTAAGTAGTAGAAGTGATAGTACTAGAACGACAGAGAACTTAAGTAGTTGTACCGACATAGTATCTAAATTATGCAGACATCTTTGATGCTCATATTTAGATGTTTTTCTGATTATATGATATATTTGTCAAACAAGCAAGTAAACATATATTCTTAGAACACCATTAATTAGGGCATATTTATAGTGTAGAATGGGAAAAAAAAAAAGAAAGAAACTGTGGCAAATAAATTATTATGCCAAAGATTAACATGAACCAAGTATAAATCAAAAAAATTAAATAAGAAATTTTTCTTCAATTTTTATGTGTATAATGATTTTCATTATGTTTTAATACAGGGAGAGTTTATTTTACAAAAGCAATAAGGGTCATTGAATTATGATAATTTGAGAAGCTCTATACTTGATACGGTGCTAGACAAGAATGAACATGGTGGTTTTGTGAGGGCTATTGGGGGTCATGCCTCTAAAACATCAATTAATCGAGTTTTAAGCCAAGTAAGAGCCTTAATGAACAACTAGCAGAGTTGATATATGTAAAAAAGAGAAGTGCCGAGCAAGATGAACACATTACAAAGCTTGGGACTTTTGTATTCATAAAATCTATATGTGAAGAAATTGCTAGTTGTTCCGTTCAGAAATCAGAAACGACTAAAAATTCTCATGATGTGGAAATGAAAGTCGTTCCTAAAGTTATAGAGCTGATTGATACAAGTTCATACTATCTTGTATGATCAATATTAATTACGCTAATACAATACACTGATATATAAAATGTTATAATTACTTGTATTTATATTTATTTGTAGGGTCAACTTGTTGAATTAAAGTTTGAGTCAGACCCCGACATTGTTGGACATGGTATAATTGTTAAAGTCTACGAGTGAGATGATAATTTTAATGAGAACTAAGTGGAAATGACGATTGGTGAGGCCTTATTTGAATTTGCAAATTTGCCCATTCCATCTGATGACTGCTAAAGTGTTGGTGAAGGTGTAGGATTGATCGCTGGAAAATTAACCAGATAAATTATAGTACAGCGAGCAAATAAATTATAAAACATAGAGACTGTATAATGACACTATCCTATGTACTAGCCATAGTTTCTAAACTATAGTTGTTTGAGCAAGTAGAAATTAGATTTGGATTTTTGAATTTAAAGATAATAATGGTGAAAGTAAAGGGTTTTTGAAAACAATAATTAAAGATACAGATTCCAGGATAGATGATCAAATCATCAACATGCAAGATTCATCACTCAACGATAGGGATTAATTCATATTCATATGAATTAAATTCCTTGATATATAAGGCAATTAAACCCTAGATTACTAAATTGTGACTATCTCCTCTCGGTCTCAAGAACACAAATTAGCCAATCTCGATAATTATCTAATTAAATCCTACAAATTAATTCTTCCTTTTGAGACATAAAATAATTGCATTTAATCTCTTCATCTTATTACCAATTTTCACCTCTCGGTCTTTCAATTGATAATTACAAACCTAGATTCAAATTCATCTCTCGAACCTTCTTTAAATCTAGATTCGATTAATTAAGCTCAAGAAATTAAACCATGCTATTGAGTTGATTTGTTCAAACATGCATCACATAGATTATCAAAACCCTTAGAACCTGTTAGGGTTTCTAGCTACAAAACATGACTTGGAATAAAGAATTCATATTATTAAACACATAAAATACCTTAATAAATGAAGAGGTACCTTCAATGTCTTGAAAAACTCCAATGTAATAGTATTCTAAGTGTAAAATAAGTGATAAAAGAGATTATTTTCGTGCCCTAAGGTAGAGAATATTTATAGAGAGAAAACATTAATACAAAGTATTGGACTAAAATATAAAAAATAACCAAACAGGAAAAAAAATTCCTTTCTCGGCCTCCATGTCGATTGACACAGAGTGTGTCGATCAACACACATGCACCCATGTCGACTTGGCAATCTTCACCTTTCGTGTCGATCAACACAGAGTGTGTCGATCGACATGCATGCAAGTGCGTCGAGCCTTCTTCTCGACCTCTGTGTCGGTTGACACAGAGGTCATGCTTTAGAATTTTGGCACGACTCCCAACTTGGTCGACTTCCCATATGTCAATCGAAACAGAAACTCTGTAAAACTCAGCTCTTCTCATCTTTTGTTCACTTTTAGCTTCAAATACCTACAAAACTTAGCATCACAAGCATAATATCCTCTATAATACACTCATGCACGAAAACAACTAATAAACTAACCTAATTGCACTAAAAAAAGGAGAAAAATATGGATAAGCGAGTACAAATATGAGCTTATCAAGGATCCCAAGTTATTAGGTTGATGCATCTTTTAACAATGAAGGATAAGGTAAAAAAATATTATTACATTGTTGTTATATTTACTCTATTGATAATAGCTTGTTTTAATCTTAATATGCAATAAACTATATCTAGAAACCAAAGAGGAAAAAAAATTAAAAATACAAACAGTGCCAACACTAAGTGTATTGTCTGTCCCGAAGAAGCTACGCATGATCTACATGTCAAAGCCTTAAGGAGGTCCACCATTCAAATCAGATTTAATGATGATTTCTTCTACCACGAACATATCATTTACATACATCTACTAGATGTCGAGCCATTTTATCAGTTACATTCAATATCATATAATTGTATTGTTGTGTACATGGTGATAAATAATTAAATTTATTGCATTTTATTAAATTTTCTTTGTTTATTACATTTTATTAGTTTTTCTTTTATCATTAGGTTCTTATTTAAAACTATCAAAAGATTAAAGAAAGTGACCTTTGTTGATCCATATGTGATAGGATACATACCAGAAACCAAAAATGATAGCAATCTATTGATAAAAGAACCGAACGAAGATCCACAGAATTGGCAGTCAGACTTCATGATATATTGCATAATCAACTTATCTTGGCACCATGTAATGTGGGGTAAGTAAGAAAGTGACTTTATTTTAGTTTCATGGATAATTAAGAACGATTATTCTAATTTCTGGTTCTTGATACATATATATATATATATATATATATATATATATATATATATATATATAATATGAACATTGGATTCTGATAATTATTGATCTGATAATGAGGAGGTTGGCATTATGGATCCTCTATATAATGATATTTGTGATGGTCATTGGAAACAAGTAGTTAATATGTAAGTTTACTTTCATTTAAATTTTTATTTAAGTTTTTAATACTTCAAAGTTCGTTAATTATCCAACTAACTTATCTATTTTATATTAAATAAAGGGCCTCAAAGATTTTTTGCGCAAAGAAGCAACAAAATAAAAGAAAGACTCCTAAGTGAACTACAATCAAAGTTTGTTCGTAACTAAATTATGAAATTCGAAGGATGAAGATGAACTAATCATTAATAAATTGATTTCAAGTGTAGTGCCCTAAACAACCTGATGGGTCCCAATGTGGACATTATGCAATGAGATACATGAGAGATATAATTGAGACTGATGATGTTGAGACAATTGGTCTGCTGCAATCATTGGTAACCATTCGATTTTTCTATTGTTTACTTTTATGCTAAACATATGAATATATGTTTGTGTTGTGAGTATGGATATACATCAATACTGTGAGTGTTTGCCATTCAAAATTGAATCGTTGATTGAATCATTTAAGAAGGGCATTCATGTAGATTAGATTCACCACACATACTTGCTCCCAGTAGTGTAAGTTATTATAAGATTTGTGTTAGAAAGTATTCCTACCTTATTATTATTGTTTTGATGTGTCAAAGACTGTATAGAAACTATCAGTTCAACAATGTCTATAGTCTGTTCAAACTTGTATAGTTCTGTTTAGGATGTCTAGGATATCTATCGAATTATAAAAAAGATCAAGACAAACTGGTTTCCACCAGTTCGGTCCTCGCAAGGTAATAGAAGAAACTAGCTAGAATCCTAAGTACCAGTTTGGAGAATTCACATGAAGAAAACTGGTTGATGTCACTACCATGAAACTAGTCAGATTCACTCAAGCATATCTCTCTCGCTCACGAAGACAAAGAGAAGAAGTCAGATGAAACCGCTTAAAGGCTAGACTTTGAAAATGGAGATTACTTAAAGTCTAAAGAACCTGGTGTTGGACCAATGTCGATTCCTTGGACTGCCTAGTGGAGTCGTTCTGAAACACTGTACGATGTCAACACCCATTGTCAGAAAATAAAAATAGGTGCAGACTTTCTAGGAAAGCAGTTTGTCCTCTGCAGAAGAGAGATGCCTAATTGGACTTTATCCAATATATCTCTCAATGGCTACATTTTCAAACCTCTCAAGTGGCCTCAGAAGAGAGGTTACCTTCTCCGAATCAATCTGTCCAAATTTTAAATCCAAGCAACAAAACGCTGTTAAATTACAATCCTAAGCTTTCAAAGTTTGAGGATTTTCTAAGCTTATCGTGTGCCATCTTTGGACACGAGAATTATTGTTTTCTAAGCACAATTTTACATCTTGTTAGGTGTTGATGTAGAAATCCCACCTTAAATTGATGTTTTGATGTGTCAAAACTATATACCAAAGTATAGGTCTTAGAGTTATTACCTCATGTAATCATTGTATAGGATGATCGAGTTGTAATAGTCTAGAAGAAGAGATTTGTCAAAACTGTGGAACAGTTTTGAAGAAGACACCATTCAGACGAGATAACTGTCAAACATAAAGGATGAAGAAAAGCAGAGCAGAGCAAAGGGTACGAAAAACTGCGCAAATAGTTTTTCCTATCAAAGATTGGATACTCAAAGAAAATTGTGAATACAGTGTTCACAATGAAACTATCGAGAGATGCTCACAGTTTCAGACCGTGACAGTCTCGCATCAAGGAATGCGTACACAACAAGATGTCGAACAGTCGTTGAAGAACTCCAAGAAAGTCAATGATAAAAGACAGTCAGAGACACAGTTGCGACTGGCGTACAATGTTGTTCGGCATCTGACACATCAAGTACAAACTACCCTACAAAGCAGGTCAGTGCAGCAGAAAAAAAGAGACGCAAATGACTTTTTCAGAAAAGGATCGACTATGATTAGACATTCTTCAAAATGTCTCTACCGGCTATTTTCTGGTTTCCAACCTATAAATAGCAGGATCAACAGAGACAGAAAAGACGTTTGCACCTTTGACTCTTGAATCTCTGATCTTTGAACCTTTGAGTCTTCAACACATTTACTCAAGCCTCTCTGCTAAAATTAAAGCTCAAGCATTAAACTTCTCAAGCGAGAAGGCATTCATAATGTGGTTCATTTATTGAACACGAGGCATACATTGCTCGAAGAATATGTGGAGATTAATCGTGTGACCGAGACTACATGAGGATTAAGTCTGCTGACTTAATCTACTGACTTAGTGTTCTTACTTTCAGAGTAAGAACACAGCAGCCTGATCTTGCAAAGGAAGAGCAGGTTATTACGGGCAACTGCCAACCAGTGTACGTTCTGGGAAGAACTCAACCATCCATTCTACCAGAGAAGGAAAAGGGAGGTTTGTCCTTAGTCCGACTTCGACGACTACCAGTTCACAGAGAAGACAAAGAGCCTTCGACGAACTGAAGGAGTGGAGTACAACTACCTGGGCGAGTGATCCATTGTGCTGTGGACGGAGGTTTCTACAGCAACTGGCTATAGATCGTGAGGATTTTACATTCATAACTTAGTAAATTTCCGGATCTGATATTCATAAACTGTGTTTCTAAAACTGGTTCATAAAAACTGTGTTGATAAGAAACTGAACTGCCCGCGAATTAGAGTGTATTTAACTGTTTTAATACTTCCGCTCCACATTATACGTACTCTGATCTGGGACCAACACATCTTGGTGTTCTTACTCTCTAAGTAAGAACA